>SZWC01022232.1:6589-20812 GCA_023375785.1 Penium margaritaceum | reverse complement strand
CTTACGGCCTGGATCATCCGGGCGGCAAAGGAACCTGTCCAGCCGTTCAGGTCGCCATAAAACTTCGTCCATCCCAGCTAGGTTTGCGTCATCGGTAGGCCAGGAACCAGTTAGGTTCGGATTTTTGACGTAAAACGGAGCACGACACCTCATTATTTTGTCAATTTATCCATAGACAAGAGGCAGGTGTTTGACACAAAGCTTGCATAGGGTTACATAGGAACCAAGCAAAAGTATTCATATTAGTAGCTCTGAAGAGGCTAAATAATTGCCCGCAATCTGGACCACATAATGGAAGGTTTGCCATGAGACTTTACCTTGTCTGTGGAAACTAAAAGGGGTTGTAAATGGATTGCCAAACTGTCACCCGCATTTGTTCGAACTGATTTTTATCGTTTGCCCATGTATGCTCTTAAACATTGTGAATGGTTTGGGCGAACTCTTCCTAAATTACTTCAAGCTATGCTGGATTTATTCCTGCTTGTGTGGATATAAAAGCTAAAAAAACGCAACCGAAAATCAAACGAATGCGCTTGAGGATACATTACTATGTACATCAATTCACCAACATATTGAAGAAGAACCTCAAAAGGCATTTCATCTTGGTTTTTTTAATGAATGTGGTTTCATCTGATGATGAACTTATTTGAATGAGATTAGTTTGTTCTTGTATTGTGAAAATGCTAGTTTCACACGCCTACTATGAACTTCACAACAAAAAACCTTTGACAAATTTGGATGAATTTTGAATGTCTCATTTTGTTACAAAAAATAAGATGACGTAATTAAGGCATGATTTAATGTATTTACCTTCTTCTATGAAGGTGGTTGAATTTCTTTTCTTTCAATTGCATTTTGACCTTGTTTGAAGCGTGGTTCACGAGTCTCGAGAGTTTACCATGACGACCAATTAGATGAAACAGGACACGACGAGGCCAAGGAGGAGCGACCCAATGTACAGTCCTTACCCTTTTGTCCTGGCGTCGGACTGGTCATTCTGTACTATCCGGGGTCTGTCCAAACATCTAGGTCAATGTCCTTGATTTTTTTGCTCTGGGCCGACCCTCACTTGGCGCCCGCGGACGTGGGGGGGGCATACAATCCGACCGATTCTTGCACCTTGATTGGTGGATGTGTTAGAAAATGACTTATCCACCAATCATGATTTTCTTGAAGCATCTTTTTTCCACGAACCGATTCTATTGTATTACTATGTAACCCAAAAAGTCACAGAAAGACGAGGTGTATTCCCAAGTCTGTTGTTACAATTGCTCTGATGGTGAAAAGGTAGAAGTTGGCAAGCAAAACATGATTTCTAACTTGGGAAATTTGAGGAATCTATGATAATGGTAAGTGTAGTTCAATGACAAGTGTCGAAACGATCGAACATATGTATTCAAGTGTTGACTTACGAATGAAACATAGTCGGGGTCGTTGGGTCGATCGTCGACCCAACGACCTCCATGGCTGAGGATGTCCTCAATGACATACTCCGCGTCTTTGTCCACTTGAGCGGGAGGCGGAGGCAGGACAACTCTCCTAGGGAAGTCCTCCATGGGTGCTTGAGTTTGCTAACATGGAACACCGGATGAACTTGCATAGTGTCAGGGATCTTAAACGGTCCAAACCATCGGGGTTTGAGCTTTGAATAGTCGGACCCGAGGAGTTGATGTTCACGGAGCTATGGAGAACTTTGTCACCAACGGTGAAGATGTCGTTGTTGCGATGTCGGTCAGCTGTTCGCTTCATCGCTGCCTGTGCCTTCACGATGGTTTGCCGTGTTTCCTACCAGACATTGGTGAAATATTGGCGTTGAACGTCGACCGCGGGAATGTTCATGCGGATTTGTTGTCCATCTAGTGTGGCGGGAAGTCTGCCATACACCACTTCAAATGGGGTTTTTCTTGTTGCGGTGGAGACTGCTGAGTTACATGCGATTTCGATGGTCGGGAGTTTTTGTGCCCAATCCATCCCATGAGGTTCGCATAATGTTTAGAGCAGTTGTTTGAGCATCTGATTAATCCGCTTGGTTTGGCCGTCGGTTTGAGGATGAAATGCCATTGAAAGTTGAATTCTGTTGTCATAGCGAGTCATCAGTTCGCCCCAAAACCAACTCGTAAATTGACCATTTCTGTTGCTTGCGATAGATCTCGGTACACCGTGTAACCGTATGATGTTTTAGGAACAGCTAAGCTGTTCCCATGGCGGTGACAGTGGTTGTTGGGATGAAGTGCGGCATTTTGGAAAACCTGCCAACAACCACGAGGATTGCGTCACATCCCTTGCGTGTGACCGGCAATCCCGTGACAAAGTCCATGGAGATATCTACCCATGGTCATGTCAGAACAGGAAGCGACTGCAGTAGTCCGGGTGGCCTCGTGCGACGTGATTTCTATCGATAACAGGTGTCGCACATTTTGCAGAAGTTGGCCACGGCGGATTGCATCTTGTCCCACCAATAGTTCTTTGCCAATTTCTTCAACGTCTTGTCCTCTCTGAAATGTACATGTGGGCCGGTGTCGTGGCATTTTATGATCGACATAAGGCAAAGTTCACCATTCGGCGGAACAACCACTTGGGGAGTGAAGAGTTGTCGCCAGTAGGGTACGTCGTACTACAATTTGGTTATCGTATCCGCCGTGCTGGTCATAGCCTCGTGCAAACAATTGCTTGAGGTATGGGTCTTGCTCTAGTCGTAAGGTTGCCACGTTGGTCATTAAACCTGGTCGGCGGCCGACTGCGTCCGCCGGATTGGTTTTGGCTGGCCAGAACTCGATTTCACAGTCGAACTTGGACTCAATGAATTCCATCCATCGTGCTTGATGTCGGCTGAGTTTCGGCTTCGTTTTCAAATGTTTCAACGCGTTGTGGTCGGTGCGCACATTGCATCGGAGACACTCCATGTAGAATTACCACATTTTGAATGCAAGTGCGATTGTCAGCATCTCCTTTTCATGGACTTCATAGTTAAGTTTTGGTCCTTGCAGTCTTCGGGACATGTGGGCGTCCGGTTGTTTTCCGTTGCCCTGGTCTTGCAGAAGAATTGCGCCAACGGCTTGGTCTGATGCTTGTGTAGCCATAATGTAGTTGACCGTTGGATCGGCTAATTGTAGGGCTCACGCTGAGGTCAGGGCGTTCTGCAAAGTGGTGAACGCTTTTTGTAAGCAGTCTCCCCATCACCACTCATTTTCTTTTAGAGGGAGGTCAGAAAGAAGCACACACACACACACACACACACACACACAAACACACACACACACACACACACACACACACTCACACACACACACACACACACACACACACACANAGGGCGTTCTGCAAAGTGGTGAACGCTTTTTGTAAGCAGTCTCCCCATCACCACTCATTTTCTTTTAGAGGGAGGTCAGAAAGAAGCACACACACACACACACACACACACACACATACACACACACACACACACACACACACACACACACACACACACACACACACACACACACACACACACACACACACACACACACACACACATACACACTGGCGTACTCCCGTACGAATCGCCTTAGAAATTACATAATCTGATAAAAACTTTAATCTCTCAAACATTGGTTGGTGTTGGCCAATCAGCGACTGCTACCATTTTTCTCGAATCCATGGTGATTCGTCTGCATTAATGACGTGACCTAAAAAGTCGATTGAACGACAAACAAAGTCGCATTTTGAGATTCTTCCAAAAAAATTCTCTTTGTCAAACTTTGAGAACTTTCCGGAGATGTCCATCGTGCTCCTCCGGGGTGCGGTTGTACATTGTAATGTCCTCGAGATAGACCAGGACAAAATTGTCGAGGTACGGACAAAAAATGTTGTTGATTTCCACCATGAACGTTGTTGGGGCAATTGTAAGTCCAAACGGCATGCCTTTGGAATCGAAGTGCCCTTAGCGAGTTTGGAACGCCGTCCTCTCAATGTTGGCAACTGCTACGCGTATCTGGTGATATCTGCTGTGTACGTCGATTTTGCTGAAAACTTGGGCCCCTCGGAGTTGGTTGAAAATCTCGTCCGCTTGAGGGAGAGGGTAGCGGTTCTTGATGGTGGCGTAGTTCAAAGCCGGGTAGTCCATGAACATCCACATCTTGCCGGTTTCCTTTTTTACGAATAGAACTAGTGCGACGTATGGTGACGTGGATGGGCAGATGAACCCCTGACCGAGCATCTCTTTAAGCTGCTTTTTCAGCTTGGTCAGCTCGTGATCGCTCATCTGATAGGCCCCTTGAATGGTAGGTTTGCTGCTTGGCTTCTGTTTCATGCGATGGGCAATGTCTCGCTGAGGAGGTAAGGTTTTTGGGAGTTCATCCAGAAAGATGTTAGCAAACTCCTTGACGAGGGGTGCAAACTCTTCAAGTACCATCGCAATCTTCGTCAAGGTCGATGAGGCTGATGAGGCCGATGATGAGTGAAATGTTGCCACTTCCTCTTCTCCCATTGGTTTGAGATGTATGAGTCACGCGTGAGCTCCTCGTCGTATGCAGTGCTTTGCCACGTTGAGCGGTAACGGCTGCACCGGTCGTCACTTTTTGGCTTCCGTAGCTTCCTCTACTTCTTCTATTTCTGTTGCTTCTGCTGTCGTCTTCCGTCTTGCAAGCGGAAGTTGTTGTTTGGCACCGGCAATCTCAACACAGACATCGCCAATGTTCCAGTCAACCTGCGGATCATGCCGGTAGAGGAAGTCTCATCCGAGGATGACTTTTTGATCGCTCATTGGACAAGACCTCTAGAATGTTACATCCCGAAGATCTCCTACTTCTAGTCGTATTGGTTCTCGGATTCTGCATATATGTAGTCTCCCGTAGATGGTTTTTCCTTCAAAAACCCCTGTTTCAATCTACAAACCCAACTTACAAACCATGTCTTTGCTTACGAAGTTGTGTGAAGCTCCTCCATCCAATATCTCTGGTACCGTTCTGCAACTTTTGCATCCTCGAGGCCGAAAATTTAGTAGTATCGCTGGTTGGTTTTCCTTGTACCCCTTGTCGATGTTTGCAATCTCAGAAACCCTTTGCGGTGATGTTGGCCGTTCAGATGGGCGATCCTTCAGCGCACATCGCTCCTTACGGACAAGAGTCGCGCCTTTCTATCTTGCCGTTTGCCGTTTCTTGACTCAGTTTTCTGCAACTTCCCCCTCCTTTTCAAGCTGTTGCTTTCTCAGAAAACTACAAACAATGTGCTCAAATTTTCCGCAATCATAGTAGGTTTGCGTGTTTCTCTGGTCAACGGCGTCCACTTGCATCGGAGTTGAGGAGTCTGCCGATTGTTTTTTTTTCATTTCCATGATTATTGTGGTTAGGAGGTCTCTAGCCAAAGGATTTTTGGATCTGAGCGTCGTACTCGTCATTATCGATCCTTTCTGCTGCTGCAATCATCTGTGGCAAGTCATTTAGGATACTGAAGATAGCGATTGCTCGCCGAATATCTCTCTTGAGGCCGTTGTTGTAGTGAAAATAAAGTTCGGTGAAAGTGATGTGTGCTCCTGTGATAATCCGAGGAATCTCCGCGTATACTCCGCCATGCTGGACTGTTGAAGTAGATGTTGGAGCTTGTACCGTGCGTCAGATTTTTGCTTCATTCATTTAAAGCGTGCAAGCATTGCGCACAAAAATTCATTCCAGTCCGTTGGTTGCGTCAACGTGTCTCACCATTGTGGGTTGATCTCCTCCAAGGGTAGAACCCCTACGGTCGGTGATGTGAGACGGACTCCGTCAGCCGTTGATGATGCTCCGCCGGTCTCCTGCTACCGTTGGATGGTCTTCAGATCGGACCAACTTAACACCGTGTCACGCAAAAGCGCAGCCGCGAGGTCAATCTTCTTCTGATCATCGGTGACCCCAGCAGCTGTGAAGTACACCTCCAAACTCGTCAGCCACATCCAAACCGTTGGTCCTTTTGAGATTGGAGGATCGAACGATTTGAGCGGAGCTGGAAGAGTTTTGGGTTCGCTCGAGAGTTGAAATTTTCTCTCGACCAGCACTGCTTCACGCACGCTTCCATTGCGAAGAGCCTCCATCGCGATGTTGAGTTTTTGGAGCAGGTGCTTGTTGATTCCTTCGAGTGCGATAATCATGTTCGCCGATTCCTCGTTGATCCGCACCTATTGTCAAGTGCCACATGTCGTCCTTGCTGCCGTCGTCGAAGCCGTTGGTAGGGGCGTCTGGTTTGTGGCCATCGAATTTGTGACCAGATTGGTCGCCGAGGCCGAAGAGGTTGTTCCAACTGCTGTAAAGCCTACCACGTCAGCATTCGCTATCGCTTAAGGTTTCGCGTGCATCGACACATTTTGCTCCTCCATCACCGAAGTTGTCGCCGAAGACCCGCTGTTGGTGGTCGCGTGCGCTTGCTCGCATCACGTCGTAGTCGCGAATACTGCAAAGTCTTGACGTGCCAGATGCACTGACGCCGTGTGCGAGGTAGTCATGTGAATGAGTAAAGTAGTCAGATGCCTCTCCAGCACCGCTACGCTCTGATACCGAGTGTTACGCAAAACGGAGCGTAGATGGTGAACATGTAGAAGTTACGAGGCAAAACACAATTTAGAATTTGGGACCCTAGAGCAATTCATAATTGGCGGAAAGTGTGCTTCGATGACAAGTGTCAAAACGATCGAACATATGTATACAAGTGTTGACTTACGATTGAAGCACTCTAGGTTGATTGTCGAGCAACGTGTGTGGAGTCACGTCGTGATTGATCAGATTTGAGAAGGTCTGTTGAGAAGTCGGGGGTCTTCGAGAATCGACGGTGAAGACGTGAGATGCATCTGTATAAATCTGGATGCGTCTCGATGTGTCGCGAATTTGACTGAAAGGTCGTGTTCCTTCTGTTCGTAGGTTCACGAGAGTGGTCAAAGCTGTTAGAAGATTTGGGAATATCCACCGAGGACGGGGCAGCTGGCCAGTTTGCTCGTAGTTGTCGGAGTGAATACCGCAGTCCTCGCGACTCGATGGGCTATTTGCATAGTAACAGAAATGCCCACTCCAGAAGATTAGGGACTCATGTACGTCTGGTACGTAAGAGTCACCCCCTTGGATGAAACTAGCTCACGCATTCCGTGGTGAAAAAGCAAGGCTTCATTATGCCAAGTATTCTGAGAGATTGAATTTGTTCAAACCACATTACATTGCTTTCCAGATTGAACTAGAATGGTATACAGTCGTCACATTAATCTTGATGTTATGTACTTAGTGTGACCTCTCGGCTCACGTCCTTTGCCATGCAGAATCTTGATGGGGCGGAGGTTCCGGAAGCCTGGGGGAGCAAACGCGAGTCCGCCGAGCAGCCACAGGGTGCACTCCAGCCGCCGTCACGCGTGCTGGCTTCTCTCCTGGAGCGCACGTACCTTGGTCAAACACATTCCACGTTGGTACCAATGCATGTTTGAACTTCGGTGGATTTGTGACATAGTTTTGTCCTGTTTGTGAAATGGTGATAGTTTGAACTAGCATAGTTTAGACCTAAACTTCAGGTTTGGGCTGTTGTGGATTTTGTGGAACTCGAGGGCGGTTTGCCCCTTGCACTTCGAGTGGGCACCGGTGAGCCCCACCTCACCGGCCGACGGGTGGGCTCGGATAGCGAGCTCCATCCGCCACCCACTCACCCTCGCTTTTCTCACTCTCACATTCCACACACACCACTGTTTCGACCGCCGCTAGTTCCGTTCAAACCATAGTGTTGAGGTGTACATGGTCACGTGAGGGAAATGAGGTCAACGGTTTCTGTTTTGGTATCAGAGCAGGACGAGGCAAAGCTCATCGCGCTGCGCAAGAGAAGCACAGCACAATCCTGGGAGGATCCGTTGGCCAGCAGCCGCAACAACGGTTGAGCCTACCAACAGCTGCGCGCAGCAGCAGCAGCAGTAGCAGCAGCGGCAGAAGCAGCAGCAGCAGCAGTAGTAGCAACAACAACAGGAGCAACATCAATAGCTACTCCGCAATGCTGTGCGCAAGGGCAAGATGACTGTCGAGAGTGCCGTTGCAGCTGACGTCGATGAGGCTCTAGGAGCATTCGATGCTGAACCATCCGACCAGCTACCCGAGTCGGACTCAGACGCAAGCGATGAGGAAGGCATGTTATGCCTGCGCCTCGCACAGCTAGAAAAGCAGCGTCGAACCCGCTTAAGGCGTAAGGGAGTACCAATCAACAAAGCACGCCTTAGAAACATGCCCAGGACAACCGCAGACCTGGCCTCCCTAGAGGACCAGCTGCTCCGCAGGAGTTTGGGGTTGGAAGAAGGTCCACCGTTTCCGTCGCCAGCGCAGGTTGTCCCGACGGCTTTGTCAATGATGAAGCCACCCAAGTGGTTTGAGACCGAACCCCCCGCCTACCGATAGGATGACAGCTACGCCACGTGGGAGCCGCGGTTCCGTATGTGGGCAGTCATTGAAGGGGTATACCCGTACTACACCATCCAGTACCAGACTACAGACACCTCGCAGGCAGCAATCGCCGCCCGTGCCGCCTATGGTCTCTTATAGGGCGTCCCCGAGGAGTACACCCTCGAATTCGAACCCTTTCTTGGTGATCCTCACACCGGAGCAGGAGCTGACCCGCTCGAGGCGTGGAAGCTGGCCACCACCCTTTTCGAAGGTTTTACCATGGCGTCAACATCACAGCGGCTGTGAGGCTTCAACTCACTTCGTCAGGGTGGACATGAGGTGCCAGCTAACTACTGGCGACGAGCGATGCTGCTGTACACAGCCTTGGGGAAAAATGGACCGGGCCAACTCATGGCGTTCAGCACCATTTGAATCGGTGTTGGGCGCGAGTACGCCAAGACCTTCGACAACTTCAGCCTGAGCAGCCTTCAGGAGATAGCCTACAGGGGCTTCCTTCTTTCATGGGCCACAAAGCACTTCCTACACGTGGCAGGAGTAGGAGCCGCAAATGACGCCCGTCATGGCGCGTCAGCCGCAGCCATCACAGCAGTCCAGACATCATGCAGCTTCCCTCCTTCCTCCCTCCCGTCGTCACTGCCGACGACAACATTCGTAGCAGCAGTTGGTTCCGCTACGGCAGTTCAAGGGAAGAAGGGAAACAACAACAGGAGGGGTGGCAAGGTTGGCAAGCAACAGGCAAAGCCGGCTCGTGAAAGGCAGTGGGAGTGCTACAACTGCGGGGGAGCACATTGTTACACGGAGTGCAAGTTCCCCAAGAATTGGACAAAGATTGCGCAAGGACTGCAACAAGCGTTCGAGCAATGTGAGTGCGCCTCCGCACACACCACAGTTGCGACCGACATGCAGTCTCCACCAAGAGCTGATGCAACGAAGGACAGCGCCACCGACCTAACACCTCTGGAGCAGCAGCTTGCGACCCAGGCCCGTGACATCGCCGAGCTCCGCCAACTTCTCTGACTCACAACTCAGGGAGGTGCGAGTGCATTGACTGAGCCGAGGGGTTCCACTGTTGGATCTGTTGAGTACGTGATGTGTAGTCGTGATGGTGGTGGCAGGGCACAGTGCGCCGTTGAGTCTGTGGAGTCGTTCGTCGCACGTGATGGTGCTATTCTGTCCGCTGTCATTGCAGGAGTATGACCAGGTCACAATGACCTGTCCTAGCTTGATGAGTCGCAAGCACATGTTGCCTGTGCGACACAGCAGTCATCTGCCGAGTCGCCCATGTCAACCGTCTGCACTGTTGGCAGTTGTTCAGTAATGTCACGTGAGCGTGTGACGGATGCCACCTGAATCCTAGATTCAGGTGCCACTCATCACATGACATGTCGTCGCCGTGACTTTGTCGTCCTTGGTCCTGTTGGCTCTGTGAAGTCCGTGTGTATGGCTGTTGGGCATGAGGTTCTTGTTTAGGGCGAAGGTGTGGTGTAATTCCATGGGCCGTCTGGGCCGTTTTACATTTCAAAGGTGCTATATGTGCCTGGCCTAGAACTCAGTTTGCTGTCTGGACGTGCCTGCACACGGATGGGTCTCACTTTGGCATTCACCAGTGAGGATGCCACTGTCTCCGTTTACGCCACTGCTAAAGTGCTTCTTCGTGGCAAGGCAGTCAAGGACTTGTACCATGTCTCCAGCTGCCCCACGTCGACCACCGTCACTGCATCCCCCACTGCACGAGTGTTCGTGACAGGCACGCTGTCGCCTGAGTATCAGCGTCTACTACATAGACGCTTGTGCTACGTCCATTTGGACTCTGTAGACTGTCTGATTTGCACCCAACCTGCTCTCGGTCTTGACGCGGCGTCCATTGAGGCGCCGTCCAAGACTGACTGCCTGCAATGTGCGCAAGGTAAAATGCACCCTGCCGCATACCCTCTGTCTGACTCACGAGCTCTGAAGCCCCTTTGAGCTGGTTTACTCTGATCTCCTAGGACCCCTACCTATGGAGTTCTAGGATGACAGAGGGCGTTACGTCCTGAAAATCACAGACGACTTCACCCGCATGCGGTGAGTCTTCAGTCTACTCCTAAAAAGTGATGCTGCACTTGCTATGCATACATGGTTGGTCATGGCCGAATGTCAGTCCGGCCATACGCTCCAAAACTTCCGTTCTGATCGAGGCGGTGAATACATGGGGGATCTGGACCGCTACTTTGCCGAAGTGGGCGTGTTTCACAACCTCTCAGCCCCAACCAAGCCACAGCAAAACGGTGTATCTGAGCGTTGGAACCGCACCATGGAAGATGCGGTTCGCTCCATGGGGGCAGACAGCGGGATGCCTGAAGCGTTCGCCTTCGAGGGCATGGCCTACATGACATGGGTCTGGAACAGGATCCCTCATAGCCCCCTCCCAAACACACACATACCGTACCAACTGTGGTACGGACGTCGTGCCGATCTCCGGCTCGCGTGTGTGGGGATCCCTTGCCTGCGTCTGGTTCACACCAGAACAGCAAGGGTCCAAATTCTCCCCTAGAGGCCGCATCTGTGCATTTGTAGGCGTGGCTACACGCTCCAAGGCCTGGTGGTTTTGGGACCCCAGTCGGCGGTGCATTGTTGAGTCTCGAGACGCGCTATTCTTTGAGCGCGTCTCCTTCAGAGATCTGCCCACCGAGGGCACCCTTCAGTCGCATTCCCCTGGGTGCGGTATCATTCCGCTTGCAAGGGAGGGTGGGCTAATCGATGGTGCTGTCCCGGCCAGCCTGGGCGCTATGGGTCCGTCCCACCCACCAACAAACTCGCCAGCGTCGTCTATGCCGCCCGCATTGACCACGTCGCCTGTCCTACCTGCGTCTACCGGTCCGCTAGCATCTCCTACAATACGCGAATCTATGTCACCGGTCGCGTCCCCAGTGCTATCCCTGTCCCCAGCACCTGCATCACTAACAGTCACCGGTGTCTTTTGCGTCGCCTGAACCACCTGCTCAGACAGCGTCACCAGTCACGTCACCTATGTTGTCCTCACCCTTCTTCTGCCCAATCGACGTGCCGGCATCACCTGGCACGTCGCCAGTCGTGTCCGTGTTTGAAGAGTGTCCACCACCTGCCACAGCGGTACTGTCACCGGAACCATACTGGCGAGGTGAGGGTGGACGCCTCTGCCCACGTCCTACTCGCAGCGTGCATAGCGGTGACCCTGGCATGAGGGCCTTGGGCCTCAGTGTGCAGGGGCTCACTGAAGTCCACCCCGGCTGCAATATAGGCCTCGCTCTCCTTACTCACGAGCGTCAACTTGCGGTGGACTTTGCAGATTCCACAGGCACTTTTGGCCCCCCGTCTTCGGCCTATTCTTCGGCCACAAGTGGGGGAGATGCTGCGGCCCCTCACCCCAATGTGGTGGGGGTGACGCCGGACCCCAGCACACTGGCTGGACCTGACGTAGCACTCTTGCGTGCAGCATGCGAGGCTGAGCTGGCGGCTATCAAGGAACATGGGGTTTACGGTCTTGTGGACCTGCTGCCCAGACGAAAGGCAGTCCGGGCCAAGTGGGTTTTGTGTAAGAAGCTGAAGCCGGACAACACAATTGATCGCTACAAAGCACGGCTGATTGCAAAAGGATTCTCTCAGGTGGAGGGGATTGACTTCCCGGGGACCTTTGCACCAGTTGGACGCACGACCACGGCCTTGGGCCTGTTGTCCCAGGTGGCCCAGCACGACTGGGAACTTCACCAGATGGACGTCAACAACGCGTTCCTACATGGAGAACTAGAAGACGAGATCTACATGGTCTAGCCACCAGGGTTCGAGGGTGGCAGCGGGCGCGTGTACCGGCTACGAAAAGCACTATACAGCCTGAAACAGTCGCCTCGATGCCGGAAGAAGGAGATCACCAGCACGCTCCTACGAGTGGGCTATGTTCAGAGCGTTGGGGATCTGTCGCTTTTCTTGTCCCAGACCACTGCGACCTTTGCAGCCATCCTGGTCTATGTCCATGACCTTTTGATTGCCTCGCCTGACCTAAAGGCTGTCGAGGCGGCCAAGGGCGTGCTACAATCGACATACAAAATGAAAGATCTGGGAAAGGCGTCAGTCTTCCTAAGCATGCAGATTGTTCGTGATCGCGCTCGTCGGACGCTCTTGATCCATCAGGAGCGATACGCCCTCACTCTCGGGGAGCGTTTTGCCGAGTTGCTCAGCGACGTGCGCACGGCGTCCACTCCAATCACCCTAGACGGACAGGACGCTATGAAGGTCGATGATCCAACAAAGCTAGGAGAGCTAGTCGACGTGACTCTGTACTTGCGAGTCATTGGCTCACTCATGTACCTGGCCACGATGACACGGCCAGACATAGCCTTCACAGTCAACCTGCTCGCAGAATTCTCATAGGCGCCGCGCAGACGGGTCCTTGAGGCCGCAGTCCGGTGCGTGCGATACGTCGTCTCCACTGCCCGCATGGGACTTCACNAAAAATAGTAGCGAGGAGTTATGGCAGCCTAAACCCAGATAATGCCCACAACGGTTTATGCTGCCACACAGGGCCATGCAACATGCAACTGGGACCCTAGGCAGTGCATGACGATGCAGACGCAATGGAATGCGCTGGAACGCATGCAAGCAGCAAATGCGGTGTCAATGACCGCCGGCAGCACGACCGCCGAGGAGGCCTGCCGATGGAGCTGAGCGCGTCGCCTGAGAGAGGAGGCTCCAGCGAACTGCGAGAAGTCCTCAGCGTGCGTCGGCTCCACCGGACGACACTCCATCAGCGTCGAGTCTCGCCGTCAGTCATCTGCACGCCGATGTACACAAGCCGGGAGGACACAACAGAGCACAATGAGAGATGTGCAAAAACCAACAGGTTGGTACTGACTCGCAGCCTGCTCGTTTTCTAACAAAGGCCATTAGCCGTACGAAGTTTCTAGCGGCTGCTCATTCTGTGGGATTGCACCCTGCCTATATTGTGGACTGAACTCTGCCTTTGAGCTGCACTCATGATCGTTCTTCCATCGTTGCTCTTGTGCTGTCGTCCGCGTCAGTGCTGCTGCGTGGGTGGACTTGTTCGTCGTGTGCTCATGGGGGAGTGATGTTATGTACTTAGTGTGACCTCTCGGCTCACGTCCTTTGCCATGCAGACTCGTGATGAGGGGGAGGTTCCGGAAGCCTGGGGGAGCAAACGGGAGTCCGCCGAGCAGCCACAGGGTGCACTCCAGCCGCCGTCACGCATGCTAGCTTCTCTCCTGGAGCGCACGTACCTTGGTCAAACACAGTCGAATTTGGTACCAATGCATGTTTGAACTTCGGTGGATTTGTGACATAGTTTTGTCTTGTTTGTGAAACGGTTATAGTTTGAACTAGCATAGTTTAGACCTAAACTTCAGGTTTGGGCTCTTGTGGATTTTGTGGAACTCGAGGGCGGTTTGCCCCTTGCACTTCGAGTGGGCACCTGTGAGCTCCACGTCACCGGCCGACGGGTGGGCTCGGATAGCGAGCTCCACCCGCCACCCACTCACTCTCGCTTTTCTCACTCTCACATTCCACACACACCACTGTTTTGACCGCCGTTGGTTCCGTTCAAACCACAGTGTTGAGGTGCACATGGTCACGTGAGGGAAGTGAGGTCAAACGTTTCTGTTTCATCCGTCCCTTCAAAAAAAGTGTGAGAGTTTTCATCCTCGCATTGATGGATCATGATGCACCAAATTTCAAATTCACATAAACACAGACTTAATAGACTACAACCAACTTCCGTGACCCATTGTCACGTTTTCAAATGCTTCAACTTCTTCCCTATTTCATGCTCAAAACTTAGAATATGTATATATATATATATATATATACATGTATATATATATAT
>SZWC01022231.1:737-14179 GCA_023375785.1 Penium margaritaceum | reverse complement strand
GGGGGGGGGGGGGGGGGGGGGGGACTTCGCCGGGGATTCCGGCGGACGGGCGTCCGTAGGAATCCCCCCTCCATGAATGGGGACTCGAAAATCCATGTTTGTTTTATTTTACATTTTCTCAACTTTATACCCGCGTTTGATGTACAAACAAATGAAAAACCCACCCCTTACTTACACCTGGGGTTTTAGGGTTTATTTTTGCATGGACACCTGCTGGGCCCCGCGGCAGCGGGGCCCAACAGGTCCCCCTTTTAACTCATGGGGAGTCTCGGACCCCCCAAGCAAACTTCTTACAAACCACTTACAAAAAATTACAAACCACTTACGAAAAATCTTAAACCCTTTTACTAACGAGTTTGTGATCATCGGGTCAAAAAATGTGACGTCAACATGTCGACGCCGCATCCATGCGATGTCGACATGCTCTCTTTTGACAAACGAGAGGGGTATATTGTTCATTTTTTACGCCTACAAACTCATGTCCATGTCGAAGGGGCGAATCAGGCTTATTGTTCCGACGGAGGGGCGGATTAGGCTTATTGTTCCGAGCGAGGGGGGGATCAGGCTTATTCTTCCGAACGATGGGTATATGGTCATTCCGCCCTCAGGAAATAGACCTATTTTCTGGCAAGCAGGGTTTTCTTGGTGAGCCCTGCTAGACAGCCGACAGCCCAAAACCCGGGCGTCATCCGTTTTGCCTAAAAACTAGACCATACCATAATACCGACGCTGCGAACGCAGTCGTGCGGTCAGAATCAGCTAGAAAAATAGCAATGCAGAGTTATGGCTGTCGAAACCCAGGCAGCGCCTACACTAGTCCCTAGTGACAACAGTGCCACGCTAACATGAGGCTCGGACCCTAAGCAGAGCACGACATTGCAGACGCAATGGTACAGTCAGATCCAGCACTGGACGCATGCAGACACCATCTGCAGTGGCAGTGACTGCCGGCGGCCCGACCGCCGAGGAGGCCTGCCGATGGAGCTGAGCACGTCGCCGGAGGGAGGAGGCTCCAGCGAACCGCGAGTAGGCCTCAGCGTGCTTCGGCTCCACCGGACGACACTCCAGCAGCGTCGAGTCTCGACGTCAGTCATCTGCACGCCGATGCGCACAAGCCGGGAGGACACAACAGAGCACAGTGAGAGATGCGCAAAAAATCAACACTCCCCCATGACTCACAGGCGTGGTGCACATGGACGGGCAGAGACACAGTCAAGAGCCAGACACCCCCAGGACACGCAGAGACGCAGACAGGGACAAAGAAGGCAACTCACGGACGCACGCCGACCGAACTCACAACCTTCTTGAACGAGTCGCGCTTCAACGCCTTGGTCAAGAAGTCAGCCAGCTCCCGTGCTGTCTCAACCCACACAATGCTGATGTTGCCGTCATGCAACAACGAAAGCACATAGTAATACTCAACGTTGATGTGCTTTGTGGGTGTGTGATGCACGCGGTCATTGTCGGCGATGGCCATAACACTCTCATTGTCACAATGCAACGTGATGGATGCGACGGACTGACGCAACCCAGACAATAGACGACGCAACCACACAGTCTCACACGCGCTTGAGCGAAGGGCCACGTACTCAGCCTCAGTAGTGCTGCGTGCAATGCATCCCTGCTTGCCACTGCGCCAGGACACAGCCGTGCTGCTGATCAGAAAGATCCAGCCTGTGCGACTCTTACCGTCTGAACTGCCGGCTCAGTCACTGTCAGTGTAGTCCACCGCGACAATTGACGGCTGGCGGCGGAACATGAGACTTTGCCGATGATGCGAGATAACATAGCGTAGTACTCGGATCGCGGCCTCGAAGTGGAGGTGACGCGACTCTTGAGAGAACTGAGCCAGGAGGTTGACGGCGAAAGCGATGTCTGGGTGCGTCGTCGTCGCCAGGAACATCAGTGACCCGATGACTCGCAGATATGTGGTCACGTCAACTGGCTCCCCCACAACGGCTGGGTTAGGATTCTTCAGCTTCACCTGGCCATCAGGTGACATAGGTGAAGATGCGCTCGGCACGAGGGGTAGGTCCTCGGCGAAGCGAGTGCACAGAGCCTGCACATAGGCAGCCTGGTGGACGTGCAGGATGCCGTGGGAGCGATCATGCTCGAGCTCCATGCCCAGGAAGACCCCGACAGACCCGAGATCCTTTATCTGGTAGGCGGTGTGCAGTAGGTCCTTGACACGCTGGATGGCAGCCATGTCTAGCGACGCAATGAGGAGATCGTCGACGCAGACCAGAATAGCGGCAAAGGTCTGGCCTCGTGGGCTGACGAACAGTGCGGGGTCAGCAGTGCTGCGCAGGAGGCCGCCGCATAATTGCGTGTTGTTGATCTCCTGGTTTTTGCACCGAGGCGACTGCTTCAGACCAGACATGACAGAGGGCCTTCCGTAGCCGCCAGACTCTTCCAGTACCTTCGTCGAAGATTGGGGGTTGCACCATGTAGAGCTTCTCACCCTCCAGCGAGCCATGGAGGAAAGCATTGCTCACGTCCATCTGATGCAGCTCCCACCCATGCTGGGCAACCAGGCTGAAGAGCGCCCGGCTAATGGAGAACCGGCCAACTGGGGCAAAAATCTGGTCGTAATCAACCCCAGGGACCTGAGCAAACCCCTTGGCTGTAAGGCGGGCCTTGTACTTGTCCAAGGACTCTTCCGGCTTCCATTTGAACCGGAAGACCCACTTGGCACCGATGGCCTTCTGACCTGGAGGGAGGTTGACAAGGTCATACACGTGGTGCTGCCGGATAACAGCGAGCTCGTCGGTGCAGGCAGTATCCCAGTGTGCGGCCTCAAGAGAGGCTCGAGCCTCGTATAGGGTGGCTATGTCCTCCGGGCGTGCTATGGAGCGTACCGAGAGAGCGTGTGCATCTCGAGCTCCAGGTGGGATTCGCGCAAGTGCAGCCATGACAGCATGCCGATGCTTGTGATGGAGCATGACGTAGCCCAGTGCGGAGCCCGGATGAAGGTTTGCAATGATGTCCGAAGTGGTCAGACGGAGGGCCTTGGTGCCAGGGTCTCACTGACGACCGTAGGAGTGGAAGAGACACGTGGAACGTCAGGGAGCCGAGGCGCCACAGAGCGCGGTGCGGCGGTCTGCGCGCTCACTGACGGCCTGGGTCGGAGACTGCCGCCAGGGCCACGCATGTAGCGCGGTAGGGCTGGAGATGGCACCGAGTCCGACGGGCTAACGAAGGCGGACGGGGCTGCTGGCATGGAGGGACCAGCGGACGCGACTGGGGCTGCCGGCCCGGAGGGGCCAGCGGGCGCGACTGGGGCTGCCGGCCCGGAGGGGCCAGCGGGCTGGACTGGGTCTGCTGGCCCGGAGGGGCCAGTAGGCGCGACTGAGGATGCCGGCCTGGAGGGGCCAGCGGGCGCGACTGGGACTGCTGGTCCGGAGGGGCCAGCGGGCGCGAGTGTGGATGCTGGCCCTGAGGGGCCAGCGGGCGCGACTGGGACTGCTGGTCCGGAGGGGCCAGCAGGCGCGACTGAGGATGCCGGCCTGGAGGGGCCAGCGGGCGCGACTGGGACTGCTGGTCCGGAGGGGCCAGCGGGCGCGAGTGTGGATGCTGGCCCTGAGGGGCCAGCGGGCGCGATTGGGGTTGCTGGCCCTAAGGGGCCATCGGGTGCGACTTGGGCTACTGGTCCGGAGGGGCCAGCAGGCGCAACTGGGGCTGCTTGCCCGGAGGGGCCAGCGGGCGCGGCTGGGGCTGTCGGCCCGGAGGGGCCAGCGGACGCGACTGGGGCTACCGGCTGAGAGGGACCAAGTGATGTGCCACCCGGAAGCGGCAGGACAAAGGACGGACTCACCACTCCCGCACATGACGGGAGGGACATCGACGAGCGAAAGCGAATGAGACCGCGAGGAAACAACTCCTCAAAGAAGAGGGCATCGGGGGACTCGACGATGCAGTGTTGGGATGGATTCCAAAAGCGCCAGGCCTTGGACTGACGAGAGACATAGAGAAAGGTGCAAGGACATCCATGGGGAACGAGCTTGCCGCCCTGCTACGGGGCGGGCAGCCACACAATGGCCACGCAGCCCCAGACGCGAGCCGGGCGTAGGTCAGCGCGCTGACTGCACCAGTGCTGGTATGGCGTGGACTGGCAGGAAAGGGGTCCGTGGGGAATCCGGTTTCAGACCCACGTCATGTAGGCCATGGCTTCAAAGTAGAAGCCATCGGAGAGGCCAGACTCAACCCGCATGGTGCCGATGGTGTCGGCCATGGTACGGTTCCTCCGCTCGGAGACGCTATTCTGGGCGGGCGTGTAGGGCGTTGAAGTCTCGTGGTGGATACCGTGGGAGGCGAGAAAAATCGTGGTCTGGCCCATGTACTCACCACCGCGATCGGAGCGAAAGCGGCGAAGAGATCGACCACACTCGCGCTCCGCAAGGACAAGCCACTCCCGAATGGCACGGGCGACATTACTCTTTTGCCGAAGGCAGAAGACCAGCGGTAGCAAGAGTAGTCGTCAGTGAGGGTGAGGACATAGCGGCCATGCTCTCCGACGGACGCGGTAGGGAGAGGACCTAGGACATCAGAATGGACCATGTCTAGAGGGGCAGATGCACGGGAGAAGGACTGAGGGTATGTGGACCGGTACATCTTGCCCTGAGCGCAATCAATGCATTCCGTGGGGCACGGCCAAGGGAAAGTATCCGGGTCAAGGCCCTTAGCCGGCTGGGTGCGGAGCATGCTATCGATTGTAGCAGATTGGACGTGGCAAAGGCGGCGGTGCAAGAGGCGGTTGTGCTGCAGAGAGAGCGTGTTGGTGACAAACACATGGTCTGTGGTGACCGACAGGGATGGGTCAAAAGGAGAGGAGGACAGACGAGGTACGTGCCACAGGTTGCCACGGGCGGTGGCGTACAAAGCGACAACACCGGACGGATGCAACGACACAGTGCCAATACCACGTGAATGCACAACGTCCATGCTCATGCGGTCAAGGGCAGTAATGGATAGGAGGCTGAGCTCAAGACACAGGACGAGAGGATATCGGTCACGAAGACATCACCGGCAGGACCACAAAAACGAACGACGCCAACGCCGTGGATAGGTAACACCTGTCCGGAGCCCGTCCAGACACTGGACACATCGCCAACAGGGCAAAGCACACTGAAGGCCTCGCGAAAGGCCGTCATGTGATGCGTGGCCCCGGAGTCGATGATCCAGGTCTTGGTAGGATCCTGGACTGGAGTCGCTAGATCGCAAACAGTCACATGGCAGCAAGCAAGAGACGCGGATGCGGTGGAGGGGGGCGCGAACCGAGACTGCCAATCATCAAGCCATGCGAAGTCATAATGGAGGGGGACAGAGGAGACCACGGAAGAAGACGAGATAGATGAGGAAGCAGGAAACGACCGCAGCTTAGTCTCAGTCATGCAGGACAGGGCAGACGAGCAGGAGGTGACGCAACTCGCACTTCCCTGGGGAGGAGTGCGAGGCAGGCCAAGCTGGAGCGCAATGAACTGCTCCAACTAATGCTCACGAGTGGACGGCCCGGGAGTGTAGAATGAGTGCAGAGTGACAGTGCTTGAGCGCGGATAGGATGAGGACTGCACCGGTGAAGGGAACGGAGGTGCCGACGGCTGCGGTTGATGCTACTACGGAGCTGGCGTCGGCGGGATCGGTGTGGCTGTCGGAGGGGTGGAGCTGCTAGACGGGGTCGAGGCGTCAGGGCCGGCGACACCTACAGTGGCAGAGGCGAGACGATGCTCCCGCTAGCGAGGCATGGTGGCGATGACGCGCGCTTCATCTGTCAGTAGCGGGCACGTGTACCACCCGTGCCCTGGCTGGCCACTGTGGTGGCAGACCAAGCCACCACCGCTGGACCCAGTCGACTGCTGCTGCTGCTGCTGTTGACCCTTGCCCTTCTTGCCCCGACAGTTCTTCTTCCCCGGTGACGAGGAGCTGGTGGAGGTAGCTGCTGCGAGGGAAGTGACGGCCACGGAAGCGACGACAGGGGAGGCGAGGACCTCTGTGCGCTGGAGGCGGGACTGCAGACGGGCTTCCTCAATGTTGAGAAAGAGCTTGTATGCCCTGGGCCGCCATGGTGGAAAGGAAATCCTGAGAGTAGTGGACAAAGACGTCCGCGTAGGCGTCGGTGGCACCATGCTTGATGGTGAGGAGCGCGGCCAGAGGAGGTGGAGCAGAGGTACCTAGGTGACGGAGGATGTCCTCAGCCCGCTGCCAGTAAGTGGTAACTGTCTCAGTCTCCCCCATGTGCAGGGAGTTGAACTCCCGCAGCAGACGGCTGGTTTCAGCCTCGCTGGATAGGCGATGGGGACGGGTGAGGACGTGCCATGCGGCTACAAGGTCTGGGGTCCCTCCAGCGGTGAAGTCACCGAGGAAGGACTCGAGGGAAGCCGGAGGAGCAACGGGGACGAGGGCACGTACGGTGCGACCAACGTCATACAGCTGGTCGGCTTGGATGGAGTCGTACAGAAGGGTGTAATATGCCCACAAGCCCTCACCCTGTGCCCAGATGCGGAAACTGAGCTCCCAGCTCCGGAACTTCTCGCCGGCCCAAAGCGGCGGGGGCGGCGTCTCAAAGTCCTTTGGCCTGTGGCCGGCGCCCAAAGTGGGGCTAAGGATTGAGGTCACTGTCTGCCGCTGGCGTTGAGTCTGCTGCTGCGCCAGGTAATGCGTGGCAGCAGACACAGCAGGGCTGGCGTGCCTAGGAGGAATGAAAGGCGTCGGGGCACTGGCGTGAGACTGTGAGGCCAACGACTATAGTGCTGCAAGATGCTGCGTCAGGGCGGCAAGCTGTTGCTGAATGGCGGCCAGGGGGTCGGAGGCACGGGCGACGAAGCCTATGGACTACTGATACTGCTGCTGCTACTGCCGCTGCTGTTGCTACTGCTACTGTTGTTGTTGTTGCGGCTGCTGCTGCTGTTGCTTCTGTTGCTGTTGCTACTGATGCTCTGCTGCGACTGCTGCTGCTGGTGCTGTTGCTACTGTAGCTGGTGCAGCTGCTGCAAGAAAGGGGGCTGGTGGTCCCCCCAACAGAGGAGGACCCCTCCCCACTGGGGCTGTTAGCCATGGTGGGTTTTGTTACCCCTATTTTTTCTTGTGTAGTACTGATGCCAGCAATGACGTCAGCCTAGAACGGCTGACGTCACCAGATGCTGCTGCGTCATCTATAGGGCTGCTGTAGAGTTTCTTCCCCCCTCCTTTTTTTGTGTTGATGATGTCAACAGTGACATCTGCAGTGACGTCAGCGGAAGACTGTTGTCGTCAGCAGCGGCCGTGGTTGGAGCCGCTACTGCGCGGCTGCAGCTGCTGCTGTTGCTGCCGCTGCTGTTGCTGCTGCCACTGTTGATGCTGCTGCTGCTGTTGCTACTGGTCTGCTACTGGGAATTTTTAGGAAAAAACGGGGCTCGAATCGGTCGAGTATCGGCTTGAAAACGCTCAATCTGCACTTTCCTGAGTTTTGTCGGGGCCGTTGTCTGGTCGGAAAAAGTTGGGTGGAGCAGAAAAACTATTTTGGGTGAGGCTGGGTTCACCTGCCCACTCACCGCCGAGGTTGCTTCATGCAGAAGCAACCTCCCACAACGCAAGCCACCGTGTCTCTCATGCACGGGCTTGGCTGTGCAGTGGAAGGCTCCAGAAGCTTCCACGGACGCGGCGCTTGCGAGGCGGGACCGCTGCTTGGGACCGCCAATTTGGACCGCCAACCTGCTACTGCCACCCTGGCCTGCGAGTATAAAAGCCTGTTGTCAGTCTTATTTTCTTGATGCTGTAGCCTTCTGCTCCCCTTGTTGCTCCAGACACCTGCTTCGACGACTCCACTTTGCTGCTTACGTCAGTTGCTTCAGCCATTCTCAGCTGCTGAAGCTTGATTCCGCCATGGCTGAGGCGGACGGAACGGACGTGTCCCCACGTCCGTTCTTGGTCAATCTCCAGACCTGGACTTCTTCGTTGCACTCCCATGGCGTCCTCGGCAGCTGGACCACCATTTCTTGGTGCTTGTATTCGTCATGGCTAGATTTGAGCTACAATTTTTTGGGTGGGTCGACGCTGGTTGGGCTGCCCGATTAGGGCCCCCGTCGCAATCGACCGTTGCCTGGTCAGCTCGCCATCGCGGCGAGCTGGTGCGACGTCCACCGTGGACGTCGCTCCACCTCCACTCCCCTCGCTCGGTGCTCCCCTCCTCTTCCAGCCCCTGTTTCGCTCGCGAGAGCGAGCTTTCCTTTTTTTTTACGGTCGAACTCTTCGTGCAAATTGCGCTCCACTGCTCGACCTGTTGGGGCTCCGATTTCCCAACTTCGGCTCAGCAGCCACTTTCGGCTTCCAATATGCCGTTTTTTTAGCTGCTCCGCTGCTCCGATGAGAGCTGCTTTGAGGAGGATGAAATCAGTTGCTTGATGCCGCCGGTTGTTGCTTCTCCAGCTGTTGCCACTGCTTCGCTGCTGCACCGACCGTTGATGAAGGAGGTTCCACGGTGTCGAGAAGTAAACTCGCCCTGCGATTTTCTTGGGGGTGAGGAAACCCAAAACTGGGTTATGACTGCTGTCGAAATAAAATCTTAATTCCGGCAGCTTTTTTCAATCCACCAGGCTTCCTGCAGCAGACATGGAACATCTCCCGTTTTTACAATCGCTGCTGCTGCTTCTCCTACTGCTGCTGGTGGTCATTGCTCCCACCTTCCAGAAGGCACCACAACCAGGTTGGCTTTATAGCTGCGATCCGCATGACAGACATGCTTAGCCACGTACTCGTCGTGATCACGACGAGCTGCTCCAAGGTCGTTCCTAGACCTGGACTCCTCGCCTTCACTCTGACAGCTGCTCCGGCTACTGCACTGCTGCTTCAGCTCCTGCTGTGAGATCATTTGCTTCTGAGCACACTGTTCGTGGAGAGTGACTTGTGGCCGTGAGGAGCAAACTTGCCCCTCCACCAACTTTTGCCTTCAGGTGGAAATCCGAGGACAATATCCTCGACTGCTCCAGAGGTTCGACGTCTCTGTCACAAGTTTTGACTGGCTATAGAATTTTTGCATGTCGCCAGTCTCCATGCATGCCGCCTTCGTCAAGACGGGCTAACTGCTTCCACCTGCCACTCCGGTAGGATTTTTCCATGGAGCATAACTGCTCCATTCGTGCATGCCACCAGACACGTGGTGGGCTTATTGCGTCCACCTGCTGCCCTGACATGATTTTATCACGGAGTGCAACTGCTCCATCTGTGCATGCCACCTGACACCAGGTGGGCTTCTTGCCTCCACCTGCCGCCCCGGCAAGAGTTTTTCACAGAGCACAACTACTCCGTTTGTGCACGCCACCTGACACTAGGTGGGCTTGCTGCATCCACCTGTCGTCCCGGCAGGATTTTTTTCTGCTTCTCTACTCGCTGCATGGCGAGCTACTTCAAGGGCTTGACAAATGACTTCACTCCGCCTTCCCCTCACTCCAAGATCTCCTTTGCTGTTCCTTTAGCAAAGTGTACTGTTGCTGGCGAATGTGCTGCTGGCGATGGTACGGCTGCTCCTGTTGTAGCCGACATCAACTTGCAACCAACTGCTACGTCGAGCTCCTAACTCATTTTTTTTTGTTTTAGGAGTCCCTTTTTTTCTTTTCTTCTTCTTCCGCTGCTGCCCGATCCGTCCCATGGAATGGGATTTGCGGTTGTGAGAAGCACATACCAGACTGTTGACGAGTGTATCTGCCTTGATGCGCTCGTCTCTGCTGCGCCGATGGTGGTGAGCTGCCCCAGAGCTGCCACCATGTTGCTTCCTCTTGTACCGACGCTTTGTCGATACACTTGCAGCCTGTAAGTTCATTATGTGAGCTCCCACATGCTCGTGGCTCCATACACGAGCACCTGTTGCATCACTGCTGCTTTTGACAGGTCGTAGGCTGGCTTCTGCTTGGCAGCGTGCTGCATTGGTAGTGTATGCTATTGTCGTGTTGGCTTCGTACGAGCTGATGGAGAGTCTGCTTGTCACGTGCTTTGAGGCTCATTTGAACCTCTGTCTGCTGCTGAAGACACGTCCACCTCAGCTGCTCTGCTGCATCATCAGCATTCAGCTGTTGGGTTGTCTTCTGTTGGATGGAGCATGAAAACTCCGTCTGGGATGCGGAGCTGTTGTCCGTTTCGTTGGTCAGCTTGTGGATGCTTGGCGAGGCGTCCAACCTTATGACCACAAGTACTGACACTTTTCTCTCAAGTAGGCACTGTTGTTGCGAGTGCTGCTTGTCGTTGCCAGGCTGTTGATGGCAGCCTGGTTCCTTGGTCACCACTCCATTCTCCATGAGCTCCTGGAAGACCGCTGCTTGCCTTGGCTCTCTGGCAACCTGGGTTGTTGCCAATGGCATCCCTGCTTGCGACTCGCAATGCTGTGCATGGAGTGATGCCAGCCCTCGTGACATCATCACGTGGGTGTTCGCAAAGTACCGGTTCTTGTCGTCAGCTGCTGCTTGTGGCGCTTGAAAGCCTGGTGGCACTGCTGCATGCTTTAACTGCTGCAAATGTGCCATTGTGGATGCTTCAAGGAACGCTACAAACGTCTGCATGCTTCCTCCATGAGCAAATGAAGGTGAGTTTTTCTGCTGAGGACAGACTAGCTCTGGCATGTCTGGAGAAGAACTAGGCTCTTGCTGATGTGCAGATGGCTGATGTGACATTGATGAAGCCTTATTCAGCTGTAAGGCCTCATTCTGTTTTTGGATCTGCGTCATTTGACCTTTGGGTTGAGCTTCCTGGGCAGCTAGCAGCTCAAAGGTATGCCGCTCCCGTTGGCAAATATGTTGCTGCTTGCCAATCTGCTGCCATTGCTCTATGTTTTCATGCTTGAAAGCTTGCTCCTCAGCTATCTCATGCTGACGTGTATCAAGCAGTGGTGGTTCGAGTTCCACGGATGGCACCTCCGTTGCAGCGTGCTGCGGCTGAACCATGCAAAGTTGTATCATGCCTGACGTTGTAGATCGTAACACTGGCATCTGCACTTGCATGAGAGCTTGTGGAATAAACTTTGCTCCATCTGCTTGCGGTACTATTGCAGTTGATGACGATGGTAGTTGTGCCAGTTGAAGCTAATGCTGAAGATGCACCTGCTGCTGAATCTGGGACAACTGCTACTGAAGCTGTGGATGGTGAGCTTCAAAACTCGTGCCAATTAACTACTGCCGCAAGACTTCATTTGCACGCATGTTGTCGCGGCGTGCCATGTTTCGAAGCGCCTCCTCTCGTGAGAGCTTCGTCGCCTCAGCTACAGCTTGCTCTCTCCTTGGACCACATCCTTGGTCCATGCACAAGCTTGGCGCTGAGAGGCCATTCAACTGTTGAGAGTCTATGTGTAGGCTCTCCACATTGAGGTCGCCAAAAGCGTCCTCAATATCTCCACATGTGCAGGGTCGCCACGTCACGTGCTCACCCTACCACTGGTGAGTGATGACAGTCGTTGTCATCCTTTGAAGCTTGAGCTATAACTGCTGCTTATTGCTGTCGGCACGGGTCTGCTGCCGTAATCGCATGTTGAGCATGTCCACACGTCCTTGTGCTCTGATACCATGTTGGGGTTTTGGAGCCTACAGTGACAAAGTCACCGCATGCTCTGATGTAGCAAGGGGGTCTTTCTGCTTTCCAGGATCTGTGTGCCCAGCAAGCAGACCTTGTACTCCAATGTGTAGAAGCGGAAGACTTGGATTGAAACTTGTAATTGAAAAAAGACTATCAAGTACAAGTATGGTAGAAGGAAACAGCGTCGAGATATAGCTCAGCTCTATGCTCTGACACAACCTGTCCCATCCAAGGGCACAACACCTTGCTAGGCCATCAAGGCTATCGTTGCAAGGGTATCAGCACGGTCACCGTACTTCCAGGTGAAATGGCCTCCAGGTTGTCAGGGCAGCCTCCTCTCCACGTTGGCAGCCACTGCCAGACTTACTGGGTCGTCAGAGGACTTCTGACCCTCCTAGCCAAGCTGGTAGAGTGCTGCCAGGCTTAGTGGATCGACAGAGGGGAACTCCAGCACAGTCTGTCTATCCAGAAAGAATCAACTCTGTAAAGCAGAGCTGAGGTTAGACACTAACTCTGGGCTCTCACGCCTAGACACAACTCCTGGCCCACAGATGGGCAACGTCAAGCAGGACAGCTCAAGCTAGGCAACTTGAGTCTTGCACGTAGTCTGGCCACCACAACAAGGTAGTCACGCCTTCAGGTAGTCAGGGGCGTCCTCCTGCCCAGGCTGGCAAACTGCTGCCAGGCTTATTGGGGTCTTGAGATGAGAGCGACTGCAGAGTATTGGTCTGAGGCGTTGTCTGGCAGAGATGGACTGCTGGTCGAGTTGTTGGAGTTTTCTGTGGAGTTGTTAATTGAGTCATTGGAGTTTCTACTGGAGTTGTTGGACTGACTGAGCCCAGTCTACTTTTATACTGGGATTCTGGCAAGTTGACCAGCTGCCCTGTGCCCAGAGAAAACGTCCTGCTTCAAGGTCGTAGCTTCCTCCTCAAGGAATGTTCCCGGTCCAAGGCACGCAGCTTCCTCCTCAAGGAAGCTTCCTGAATGCTCGCAACTTGGCTGTGGTCCCAGCTGATGAGTCGTGCATGCTGACGCTGATGCAGGGCAGTCCCCAGTCTTGGCTCCGAATGCAACTGCCGAGTCGTGCATGTAGTAGTTGATGCAGCTGCTGAGTCGTGCATGTGGTAGTTGATGCAATGCTGAGTCGTGCATGCACCACCTGATAGAGAGTGGTCCCTTCTCCAGAGCCCTGCTTGCATGTGCTGATGCAAGCGGTCCCAGCAGTCCAGACAGGTGTAGCCCCACCCTGACTGGTCTGGGCCAAGTACCCAATAGTGCTTGCTTGCACTGCGTAGCTGCTGACCAAGCAGGGCCAGCAGGCATGCACAGCCTTGCTCTGTATGCAGCAATCAAAGATCCAGGCTCCTTTCCCCCCTTGGAGCAGAATGCCAGAATTAAATCTGGCCTGTACATCAGAAATTCCCGGCCGAGTCGCACCCGAGTATTTATGGATAAAAATCCGTAATTTCGCGTACAGACCTCCAATTGTCGATCCGACTGCGCCATGTTGAAGCTGTCGCTCAGCACAGTTATCGCTCACTTTAACACAAGTGATGCGAGGAATATAAGATCCTTGAGCATAAAGTATAAGAGAAAAACATTTCAAATGACTCTATAAACATTACGAATATATGCTAAACCATCAAAGATTATTGTAACAAGTTGTAGCCCCCTCGCCCACCCCTTTAATCCATTCAGACCTTACGAAGATGTTGAAGCATGTCCATAATGGTCAACACACGGAATATGTTTATTTCCAACTAAATCAGACTCATGTAACCTTCTCACACATTTTCATACTTCGTTAGCTACACATATACATATGTACATACATATACATCAAGATAAACATGATAAAATGCATACATAAATTTACTTACAGAACAAAAATGAATATCCATGTACATCAAAAA
>SZWC01022230.1:21901-31069 GCA_023375785.1 Penium margaritaceum | reverse complement strand
GGGGCGGGGGGGGGGAGGCTCTCATTTTCTCTCGGTGGGTTTTCCTTGTGATTCTTACGGGTCCGCCGTCGAGCGCGGCGTCATAGCGTCTTCAAGCGCTGGTGATTCCGGTCGTCACTCATCGGACGGAATCCCCGGCAAGAATGAGAACCGGCGGATTAACCATCTACCCACAGAATTCCATATATGTATCGCATTATCCACATTTCACACAGTATCAATGCCATATCCATTTTTGGAACTTTTTCCTTCTTTACTAACGCTATATCGAGCAAGAATGGATTCAAATCAGATATATCCAAATTTACATGCTACGTCAACGCCGCATGCCATCGAGGAAAAATATGCTGACGTCGTCAGATATGGGAGAAAAATCACAAATCCCTCTATAGAAGGGTTTGTGAAAATTCTAAAAACGTTTCACGACAGTTTTGAGTGGGGGATCGAAACACCCCATGCGTTGAAAGGAAACTTGCTGGGCCCTGCTACAACGGTGTAGCGCGCGGACGCTCCAGCCTAAAGGGGGGAGACCGCTAGCCGTGCTGACCTACAAGCTGCTGCTTAGGTCCAAGTACCATGCACGTGTTCATGTAGCTAAAAGAGCTAGTTTAGCGAGTGTAAACGCTCTTGTCATAACAACAAAATGCTAATCTAACATGTGCTATAAATGTAGCTGCGGCTAGCTCATGATTGAAATTATTTATTTTCTTTCACAATGTTGATGAATCACTGAGTGAAAATCCTAATTGTTCTTCATGAACCGGGACGGTTCATAATAAGTGGGGACGAATGTAGTGGGAGGGCCGGTTCGGCACTTCCCCCTCGCTCAAGCCAGGGGTGGTTGCGCACCACCCCTCGCGTCAGCGAGGGCTGGCCGGCGGCCAGCACTTCGCTGGCCGCCGGCCAGCTCGCTGCCGGCCGACTAAACGGCCGGCGGCCGGCTAGACGGCCGGCGGCCGGCCAAGCGACCGGCCGGCCAGCCGCCAGCCGCAGATCGCGGCCTCAGCCCGATCGATGGCTGAGGGGCCACGAGGGCTTCGAGGGCGAGGCCTCGTGGCCTCTTGCCCTCGCCCCCCCTCGCCCTCCTTGCAAACAAGCAAGCGAGGATGAGGGATAGGGGGAGTGAGAGTCAGGACGAGAGGACTGGCGCGAGATTGCCAGCGTGCCTCGCATGCGACGATTTGGCGCCAAAACGGCAAAACGTAAATCGAAGTTTATTTGCGACAAACTTCGACATGAAATAAACGAAGTAACTCGTGCAAACACAGAAGTTCGAGGTGAAAATCCCCGGTTTCGGTCCCAAAACCAGGGGTAAGGTTAAAAATGGAAATGGGCCTCCGGAGACTTGAAATATTCGAGTCTCCTTGCTCTAGATCGTTGATGACGATTGCCCCTCAGTCCTACGAAGGGGGTAAACCCCTGACGCGGACTGAAAACGCCATTCTGCGAACTCCGACGACGACTTCAGAGCAGGAGCTGAAGACTCGACCCGTTACATTGGTATCAAAGCGCCGAGGTTCGAGTCCGACGTGCGGATGCCCCCTATCGGGGGGGAGTGTAGCGCGCGGCCGGTCCGACATGGCTCGCACGGGGTCCCTGGCCTGTGGGCGGGCGGTCAGGTTGGCTTGAGGGTCGGAGACCCTCAAGCACCGCGGTTTTGGCCTAGTTGGCCAAGGATTCCGTCCGTTCCGTTACAAACGAGGCCCAGCAGGAGCCCGCGCAAAGATAAAACCGTAAAACCCGAGTGTAATGTGGGGTAGGGTTTGAAAGTGGTTTGCATGGATAGAAATGGGTTTGCATCTCCGAAAAGAACATTTTGAAAAAGGAGTTTTCGCTCGATAGCAATCGAGCGGTTAGCCTTTTCTCTTTTTCTTTTTTCGACTCGCAAACCCCCATTCGCGGATGTAGGGTTTCATGTTTGCGCAGTCTCCGTCCGCGCAAACATAGAAAACCGTAAATCCCGCGAATGGGGGTTTCCGTGTCGAAAACAAAAACGGCTAATCGCTCGATCGCGATTCTTGCGAGGGGCGGGGGCGGGGGGTAGCAGCAAAGCGACGGGGGTGACAAATCACCCCCTTGCTTCGCTCGATCGACGACTTCACTCACCGATCGGGCATGGCCATGAAAATGGATGTGGCGTTGTTTTTTTAACGTTTTGGATATGGCGTTAACTATTTAGTCACAGATATCTCAGGCTTGTGTTGACGATTGTGCGGATATATCAGCCATTTCGCCGATGGGGAATTGACAACTCCCCATTTTTCATCGTTCTCATACCAAAAACGCTTTCTACCAATGTTTGATGTAAACACCATATAGAAACCTTTTATGCCCAATCACCCCAAATCCACACACTTCATAAAGTGTGTACATGACTACAACATATGGTGAGGATCATTCTAGAAAAGTAAGCTAGACAATTAACAACGTTTCTTAGAAATTACTTCTTGGAATCACGTTCACACTTAGTTTAATGGCCATAACCACGAGGCTTTCACTAAAGTCTCCTAACAAAAACATGCCCTGAATTTTGTCACGTAACTATACATTCTTTGAAAATCACTTCGATGTTCCTGAATTCACATTGTTCCTTTGCCCATATTGAAAATTTCCTGCTATTCTAGTAATTGAATCACTAACATTGATTCTGAGTGAGTGATTTCATGCGTTTGCGACTTCTCAATCACCCACTCGGTTGTTCACATAGTTGCACGTCGTGTCTTTTTCTCATCGCTCGAGCCCCCCCCCCCCCACCGGGTATCGAATGAAGTGGTTGGGGAGTATTAATCTTGGCCGACCATTTACACTGACGTAATCACTGATACACTTATGAACATGTTTTTATGTTTGCACGATATACTGCGCGATACACTCCCCAAATACTCTCAGGAGGATTGGAGGGGGGGGGCTCCAATCACAGAATTGTTGCTTTGTTTGCGACAAGGAAATAGAGCAATATGCGAGTAGTATGGGAGTTGCATAAATTTGTGTCGAACAGTTTTAGATTCTGTACGAACCGTCGATGTACAACGATCGATGAATCCGATCAGCTCATAACTTGTAATGGATTGGACAGAATCCTTGGCCAACTAGGCCTAAATCGCGGTGCTTGAGGGTCTCCGACCCTCAAGCCATCTCGTCCAACCGCCCAAAGTCCCAGGTGACCCCGCTCGAGCCACATGGCTCCTTCGACTGGTCGACGTGGCACTGCCACGCTACATTCCCCCCACCAAGAGTGAGAGCCGCCTCGACATCTGCGGTAATCCCGACGTGGGATTCGAGCCTTGGAGCTCCGATACCAATGTAACGGAATGGACGGAATCCTTGGCCGACTAGGCCAAAACCGCGGTGCTTGAGGGTCTTCGACCCTCAAGCCATTATGTCCAACCGCCCACAATCCCATGTGACCCCGCTCGAGCCACGTGGCTCCTTCGACCGGTCGGCGTGGCACTGCCACACTACATAACTACTCTATAAATAATATACAAGCGTGCGGGCCGAAACTCAACTACGAGGTGCATGAGAAAGACATGCTCATCATCGTGTATGCGTTCAAGACATGGCGGTGCTACTTGGAATGGCGACGATGCATCATCCGCACTGACCATCATGCCCTTCAATCTCTCATGACTCAGCCATATCTGAGTCATCTATAAACTCAATAGATGGAGTTCCTCGAGTCCAAATTCGACTTCAACATCAAGTACCGGCCTGGAAAAACTAATCAAGCAGATTCTCTATGTCGGTGACCAGATTTGATGGCCGAGATCAACGATTTTCTTGTCAGATAATCATATATGCCCAATGGTGTTTAGATCACTCACTGGTTTTTCAGTGTGCTCTTCTAAAGCGCTTGCACTGGGCAAGCGCACTAACATTTAAGTGTGCCGTAGTCGTGAATGTTCTCACTAAGGATGCCAAGTTCATTTTTTGAGTGAGTGAGAGAGAGAGAGAGAGAGAGAGAGAGAGAGAGAGAGAGAGAGAGAGAGCACTGCCCTCATACAAATGCCCCATGCAATGACCCCTCCCCACATGAGTTGGGGTTGATTGTTTTATATAAGACTAAATCACACACCGAGTGCGTAATTAGTGTATCATTGTGTGGTTAATGAGCGCACTGCCCTCAAACACTAGCCTAACGTGTTGGACCCTTCCATAGAAGTCCGGGTCCAAGGGTGCATATAGGTTAAAATCATGCATTGAGTGCATTATTAGTGTATTTTTGTGTGGGAAATGAGCGCATTGCCCTCATACACTAGCCCCACACACTAGACCCCCTCCACAGGAATGCGGGTCCAAGGTTGCATACAAGACAAAATCACGCACTGAGTACATGATTAGTTTGTTTTTGTGTGGGGAACGAGCGCACTGCCCTCATACACTAGCCCCACCCATTGGGCCCCCTCATAAGAGTAGGTGTCCAAGGTTGTATGTAAGACAAAACCATGCACTGAGTACATTATTAGTGTATTTTTGTGTGGAAAATGAGTGCATTATCCTCATACACTAGCCCCACGCACTGGACCCTCCCAATAGGAGTGGGGGTCCAAGGTTGCATGTAGAACATAATCATGCACTGAGTGCTAGATTAGTGTATTTTTGTGTGGGTAATGAGCACACTCCCCTTATACACTAGCCCCACACACTGGACCCCTCCCATAGGAGTGTGGTTCCGAGGTTGTATATAGGACAAAATCACACACTGACTGTGTGATTAGTGTGTTTTTGTGTACAGAACAAGCGCATTGTCCTCAAACACTAGCCCCACACACTAGACCCCCCCATGGGAGTTGGGATCCAAGGTTGCATGTAACACAAAATCACGCACTGAGTGCATGATTATTGTGCTTTTGTGTGGGGAATGAGCGATTTGCCCTCATAGACTAGCCTGGCGCACTAGACCCCCCCATAGGAGTGGGGATCCAAGGTTGCATGTAAGACAAAATCACACACCAAATGCGTGATTAGTGTACTTTTATGTGGAGAACGAATGCAATACCCTCATACAGCAACCCCACGCACAGGATCCCCCATTGGAATGCAGGTCCAGGGTTGCATATAGGAAAAATCATGAACTTAATGCGTGATTAGCATATTTTTGTCCGAGGAACAAGCGCACAGTCCTCATGCTTGAGCCCCACGCACTGGACCCCCTCATACAATTGGGGTTCCAAGGATGTGTTCAATAGTTTGCACCTTGTCCACTGGCTAGCTAGCTGGTTGCACGAAAAGACAAGGCATGCATTGCTCCATGGAATATGTCCCCTTGGTCTGTTTTGAGATAGGCCGGGAATGCACTACCCATAATGGGTATGTCCTCAACATATCATACTAGGAAACACAACATTGAGGCCTACTTGGGACAGGCACCGGAGCTCATGGGTTGCGGTCTCAAACCCCGCGACGGCCTCATTTTTTTTTTAGGCCCAGAATGGGACAGGAACCTTCTAGGACGCTTACTAGAGCCGTTCCTTGAGGATGACACTTGGCAGCCTTAGGACGCGCCAAGTAGGACTTTAGGCTGAGGTTGGCTCCTATGGAGCCACTACAAGTAGAAGCATGAGAAAACATCTACAAGTACAAAAGACTGTATCCTGCATGTATCCATTAACATTTCTTACCTTTGAGACTCCTCATAGAGTGTCCAACCAAGGGTAGACACTAAAAGCTTTCATTCGGACTTCGTGAGGTTGCAAACTAAATGAACCTAAAGTGTGGATCCCTCGTTCGAGGGTAATATGTTATCTTGGTTGAAATACCAGGAGCGGTTGGTGGCCTCCAATGTCGGGACCCGTTTTGTAGACCGTTGCTATCTGGCGCATTGGCAATGGGTTATGGGCCCACACTTCTGGTTCTAAGGCATGCTTCCAAGACCGACTCACGCGTGGTCTTGCAGGGCGCACAGGTACAATAGGGACACGAATATCGGACGGCTCCAATCTGCTCCATCGGCTGCATCGGCTTCTTGAGGTAGGGTGTGCGTACATGGTGGACTAGGGGACAAGGAATAGCTCTATCCATGTTGGAAAAGACCCTTGAGCCCCAACGGGATGAAGCTCTACCCCTTTAGAAGGAGGTACGACCCCGAGTCCGTTTTCTCACGACAGCACCATCGCCTTAGGCAATCATCGGCAAGAGGGGTATACAATGATACCAACTGCACCTTTGACAACGATCATAGATAGGAGCCTCATTAGCCTCATCGGCTACAACAAAGTAGAGTAGCGTTAAAGCAGAGAAGACGAGAAACTGCCAAAAATGGCGGATCCGGCTCAAGCTTGCCTTGAGGTGGGTATGTCCAAATACACGGGGACAGGTTTTCCCTTGTGGAAATGGCAGTTTGAGATTTTCATGAACGTGCGTGGCTACCTCGACATCCTAAAGGGGACCGAGACCGCACCCAACGATGCGACAGTGACCACGTATGCGACTGACCTTGCAGCATGGAAAACAAAGAACAACATGGCTCTCGCCATACTTGTGACATCCATCAACGAGACTCAATACTCCCACATCACAGGATGCACATCGGCTGCCGAGGCCTACACAAAACTCTCATGCGTGCATCAATCAAATGCCCTAGCAAACTGACTCTTCATCTTCCAAAGGTTGATGTCGATGAGGGTGAGCGAAGGAGAATCGATACCCATATTTTTGCAGTCATTCGACAACGTGGTGCAAGAGGTCAAGAAAATGGAATGGAATATCGACTCCAACATGCGAGCCATGATCTTTCTGATGGCGCTACCGGAAAGCTGGGGGTCCTTGATTACCGTATTTTGAAGTTGGAAGGAGGCAGATGTGACGTACGAGTCTGTCGCCAAACACGTCCGCAACGAGTCCATGCGATGCAATGGCAGTAAGGAAAATGCTTCAACCTATACCTCTCGCTTTGGTGGAAAAGCTGCAAGCTCTTGCTCCAGTCAAGGCAACAGCGGAAGCGGTGGGGGTGGAGAGAAAGGAAATGATGGCGGGAAGAGTTCCAAGAAGCCCGACAACTGTCACAACTGTGGCAAGGATGGGCACAGGGCTAGGGACTGTCCTAGGAAAGAAGGCGGAAACAAAGGTGGAAAGGAGAAGGAGCTTGCCATCATGATGGCTGAAGGGATGCCCATGAAGGGGGCAGCACTCCTTAGGCCAAGGGAATTTTCCCTTGAATCGGGCACCAACCACCACTCTTCAAAAGAGAAGGGTGGATTTGTCTCCATGGCCGAATCTGACATAGGCATCAAATGTGAAAACGGCGGCGTCTTCCAAGCCATGGGCGAAGGGGACAAGGTAATCACATTCAACGTCAACGGTGCCCAAAAGGAGATAAATCTTCACAAGGTGGTGTACATACCCTCCCTCGCAGCAAATCTATTGTTGGTCTCACAAATCACCGACAACAACATGAAAGTGGTGTTCACCAACAAGGAAGTTGTGGCCCTCTGAAATGAGGACATCAAAATTTTGTACACCAAAGATGACCTCATGCTTCAAGTTCCAAGAGTCAACGGCCTCTACGTGCTTCAAACAAAAGTCACCAAGGTGTTGGATGAGGGACTGGCATGTGCCACCAAGACAGTGGCACTGAAGCCAAAGGATGCACCGCCGGCGACCTCTGCGGTCGCCAAATCAACCAAGGACACTGACGCTGAGCTGTGGCACCGACAATTTGGCCACGTGGCCAACAGCACTCTACAGAAGATGCAAGAGCAAGAGGTAGTCAACGGAATGGAAGTGTGCACCATGAAGCATGGAGAAGGGTGTATGTTGTGTGAACCATTCTCCTAAGCAAAGGCAACGAAGAAGCCGTTTGGAAGAGGAGGTCAACGAGTGGAGAATGTCTTGGACCTGATCCATAGTGACTTGTGCGGACCCTTTTGCACGACGTCTAATGGAGGAAATAAGAACTTCTTGACCTTCATCGATGACCACAACCACAAGTTGTGGATCTACTTCCTCAAAACAAAGGGAGAGGTCAAGGAGAAGCACCTAGAGTTTGTCGCCATGGTAGAACGGCAAACGTCCATGAAGGTGAAGACACTCCGAAGTGAGAATGAGGATGAGTACAAGGCATGCAAGCCTTGGCTCAACCATCATGAAATCCGCCACAAGCACACCACCCCTTGTAACCCGCAAAGCAATGGCGTGGCTGAGAGGATGATTCAAACCCTACTCGGCATGGTGTGAAGCATGCTCTTCGACGCCAAGCTCCCACCTCGCTTTTGGGCTGAAGCTGCAACAACGGCCTGCTACCTCTTGAACCTCAAACCAGCAACCGCCTTGCAGAAGCATGGAAAGAAGCAGGACAAGCAGCAGACCCCACAAGAAGCATGGTCGGAAAAGAAACCCAAGGCCTCTCATCTGAAGGTGTTTGGGTCAACTGCATGGGTGAAGATCCCGTCAGGAGAAGGTGGAGGCAAGCAGTACGCACATTCCAAGAATTGCGACATGGCTGGGTACGACACGTCACACAACGCCTACTGGCTTTGGGACCAGGTAGCAGGCAAGCTTGCAAGGAGCCGCAATGTTGAGTTTGAAAAGCGCACCCTTGGAAAAGAAGAGTTGTGGACCCGATCCTCACTCCCAAGGTGGGAGAGTGGATAGTGTTGCTTGAGTCCAGAGACCAAGCACCCAACAACTGGCTCGCTTTGCCAACAGGTGGTGGGAATGGGAGAGTAGCTGCGTAGGATGATGCAGCATGTGACATGGACGCAGATACCGAGGCGTCCGGGGCTTCCGAGTCTGACTTGGAGTCTGACGACTCTTTTGATGACGACAACGATGACACACCACTACCTGTGGTAGCACCAGCAGCAAAGCAAGAAACCGCACTAGCAGCAAAGCAGGAAGCCACACCAGCAACCCGGCGTAGTTTGCGACCAAAGAAAGCACCTTTGCGGTATGAGGATGATTGGACTGGCCTAAGCTGGTCGTTCATGGATCAGGGAGAGCCATCCACAGTGGCGGAGGCAATGAATGACCCGGATGCGGCCGAGAGGAAGGAGCTCACGTCCATTGCCGAGAATGGCTCGTGGGTGCTGGTAGATAGGCCTGACAAGGCCCATGTGGTGGGATCCAAGTGGGTCCTCCGAGTGAAGAAGAAGCAAGATGGAAAGATTAAAAAAAAAGGCGAGGGTAGTGACAAAGGAGTTTTCTCAATGCCTGAGCTTTGAGTACGAT
>SZWC01022229.1:16620-28754 GCA_023375785.1 Penium margaritaceum | reverse complement strand
CACACACACACACACACACACACACACACACACACACACACACACACACACACACACACACACACAGATCTATGTAGGAGAGGATATCAACATGGATACCGTACAAACCACATGGCTCTATGAGGTATTGACATGTTCAAGCTCCGTAGCGGACTTGTCGTCTCTTGCCACTTGGAGAACGCAAGGGTTGTGCCATGGGCCAGGCAGCAATTTGCTGAACTATCTCTCATACGTTGATTGTTGCAGAAAGCTCAAATAATGGCATGCCCACATACACTTTAGGGTGATGTAGGTTGTTCTGCATGGTTAGTTGGTTCTCTGGGTGCTTTGATAGTTGCCGGGTGCTGATCCTGCTGCAGTCATGATGTCGGAATTTTCCAGCAACAGTCGCTCTCGGATTTATTCCTGTGAGGTCCGGCTCGACCCCAGGGGTGGTGGGGACCACATTTTGTGCGTGATGCGCGAGGTGGGGCTCGCGAGCCACATGCACTGTCGTCTCGCATGTAAGAGCAGGGGCGACGGCACCGCTCTCCAACGGTATTGTCTCCCTTGTCACCATCCTGGTGTCACCACCCGAGTCACTACCAATTTAATCACCCTCAGACAAGGAGGAGGCAGCTGTCAACGAGTACTATGTCGCACGGTGGGAGGAACAACAGCTGCGTGACAAGGCTCGCAATTATCAGTGCCGGCATCACGTCTACCTGCCGGGAAAGTACAACCCAGACGAGACCATTGCAGAATATGAGCACGTATAGGAGGAGATCGACAGCCAGGTCTACATGGCCGACGACTGTTACAAATTGCCCCATGCCATGCCCTAGAGTTGCCATTTTCAGGGCGACGGCTCCATATCCTTGCATAGTGCATGTTTACACGATGGATGTTTCAAAAACCAGAGGAAACGCTGGACCAGCTGCAATTTGAATCGCAGGAATCCGCTAAGAATTGAGGGAGGTATGGTCCGTCAAAGTTGGGAGGTGGTGCTGGCCATCTGGGTTTGGACGACAGACTTGGTACCGGCCGGAAAATTGATCCGGCGGTAACCAGTTCGACTCCCACCACGCACACCATGGCCAAGGCTACCCATGGGGTATGCTAGCAGCAAAATCCCATGGTTCATTGGAGCCATGTGCACTTCGGAATGGCGGTCTGGTGCTTCATTGGGGCCCGGGGCGCTTCGGGCACCCGTCACTCACGCTATTGCTCTGTCATGGACAAAAACTCAATGATGCACTCCGAATCACGTAATGGGGACTATGGTGGTCCAAATTGCGCTCAGTTTGGTGCCTTGGAAAGCTTGTGACTAGCACTAGAACTTTGTTGACTTGGTCCTTGTCCAACAATCCATTAAACATTGATCCCCAGCTCTTCGAACTTTGGGTGTTGCTGAATTCCGTCAGAACTCTGCTCACATAGTGTGTGGCAACAAGAAAGCGCACACTTCGTCTAAGACTGCTGCACAAAAGAGCTGTGAACCTCAGGACGTGGTCAGGCCATGTTGGAACCACCTTTTTAACAAATGGTTATGGGCCCACAGCCCTGACCGGTCTCAAACTTTCACTGCTTCCGCAGAGGATAGGAGGAACGTCTCGAACAACCTCGTTGTCAACGTCTGACGGCTTGGGTAGCAGAAGCACAACATGGCGCTGAGGACGGAGTCGTAGCTGATCCAGAAGTACGCGGGTGGCCCTGGCTTTGGGCTGTGGAGGTGGCACTTTGAGATCCACCTTGCACACAAGGGGCTACTCGACCTGATGAAGGGTACGGAGGTGTTCGATGAGAAGACCACGACAGACGAGGAGAAGCAAGCCTTCGCAAATTAAAATACCGAGGCGCTCATGCTCCTCCTATCGTCTACTGTCGAGACTCAATGGGGCTACTTCCAAGGTTGCACTTCGGCAGGCGAGGCGTGGAAAAAGATTTGCACCATCTAGAAATCGACATCGCTCGCAAATCGGATCTTCGCGATGAAGCGGCTTCTAACGGTCAGAATCGAGATGGGCGAGGACATCCTTGCCACCATGCAACAGATTGAGTCACTCACCTGGCAATGCAACGATGTGGGATGGAAGGTCGACACTCAATTACAGGCGATGGCCCTCCTCATTGCTCTACCTGACAGTTGGAGCCCCCTCATTACCGTCCTCGGTGGATGGGCGGAGGACAAACTCACCTATGGCGTAGTCGCCGAGTACATCCGCAACGAGGCGCAACGTCGTAACGGCGGCAAGGCCTCGTCATCCTCATTGGCCCTGGTCACCAAACCGCCTGGTGACGACAGCGACGGCAAGGGAGGCGACGGAAAGGGTGGCGGAAAGAAGGGCGTCAAGAAAGGTGCGTGTAGCAATTGCGGCAAGGAGGGCCATTGGGCCCGCGAGTGTCTGGAGGAGGCAACGGCCCGCGACAAGGATGCCAAAGGCAAGAAGGCGCTCCTCAATGGCACCAAAAACCACAACCTCAAAGGGTCCAAAAGGCAGTGCCTGAATTCCGACGCCGAGGAGCACACCCAAGTCGAGAAGGTGGGGTTCCTCCACTACACCAAATCGGCCAAGTCTATGGTGGTCGTGAACGTCAAAGTCGAGCCGGCGACCGGCCAAGGAGACATTGAGGCGGAGGTGGAGGTGAACGGTAAGAAGATGCTCCCCGCAGCAGCAGACGCAGCAGATTCGCAAGAATGCGCCGTCAACTTGGCCGAAGGAGGGGGAGCTGGTCTGGAGCCGTGGCACCGGCGACTGGGGCATTCGTCGCCCGCAATCGTGAAGCAGATGGCGAAGCGCGACATGTTCCGAGGCCTCGACATCACCGGTGCAGCAGACACGGCAACAGATGTAGCAGCGCACAAAAAGTGTGAGCCTTGCATTTTGGGCAAGGCGAGGTGCAAGCCGTTCAACGAGAATGTGGGACGCACCCAAGACCTGCTAGAGATCGTGCACCGTGATGTGTGCGGACCGTTTAAAACGCCGTCAAAAGGCGGCGTGCGATACATTGTCACCTTCATCGATGACTATAGCAGAAAACTCTACGTGTACTTCATGCAGCTGAAAGGCATGGTACTAGACCGGCTGAAGGAGTACGTTTTCACGGTGGAGAGGCAGACTGGTCGCAAGGTCAGAGCGCTAGGCAATGACAACGGCGGAGACTACATAGTGGGTGGCTGAAACAGTAGGGCATCAAGTGGGAGCACACAACTCACTACTCGCCACAGTCTAATGGCGTGGCGGAGCGAGTAAATCAAACGCTGCTGAACATGGTACGGACGATGCTCGTGGACACAGGATTTATCGCGGAGCTTCTGGACGGAAGTGGTGTGTACCGTAAGCTACACCTTCAACCTGACCCCTACGATGGTGCTGAAAGGGGAAGAGCGACTGGAAGACGCCGCAGGAGGAATGGAGCGGGCGCAAGCCAAATGTGGCGCACCTAAAGGTTTTTGGGTGCAAGGCGCACGCGATGGTGCAGGCGGCACAACGGTGCGACGGAAAAGTGGACTCACGCGCCAAGCCTTGTCTCTTCCTTGGCCACGAGAGTGCGGTTAAGGCATACCGGCTCTACGACGTGAACAAGGAAGAGGTCTTCAACAGCCGTAACATTGAGTTCGATGAACAATAGACCTATAGCAACAACAGCAATGACATCGGCGTGGTGGATTCTCCAAAGCAGGGGGAGTGGTTCCAGCTCCTAACCCATGAGGAGGAGCCGGCGGACGCCAACACTGACAAAGTGTCTTTGGAGTGCGACGGTTCTAGGACATAGCAGGGAAACGGTGTAAACGCAGGTGTTGTAGAGGCGCAGGACAGGGCAGCCGAAGCAGAGGAGGCCGAGGACGCGAATGGAGCTACCTTGGAGCCGCAGCAGGACCAGCCGCCGGCGTCACCAAAATCGCCACGAAGCAGCCAAAGGCAGTGGAATGCAACAGAACGGTATGACGCAGAAACGGACAGCTGGATTGGCATGGCGCGGTGCATGATGGCAGCTGCAGTGGAGCCAACAACCGTGTAAGAGGCGCTTGCACGTCTTAAAGCAGAGTAGTGGGATGCAGCTATCAATTTGGAGTAGGCGTGCATTGCCAAGAATGACACTTGGGAGCTCGTGGACCTGCCGAAAGACGCCAAGGTCATCGGCTCCAAGTGGGTCTTCGAAACGGAGTACAACAAGGAGGGTAAAGTGGAGAAGTACAAGAAACGGCTGGTGGCGAAGGGGTTTGCACAACGCAAGGATGAACACTACAACGAGACGTTCGCCCCCGTTGCCAAGTTCACGAGCATCCGGGTGATCCTCACGGTGGCAGTTGCCAAGGACATGGAGCTGCAGCAAATGGACGTGAAAACTGTGTTCCTCAACGGCATCCTCAACAAGGAGATCTTCTTGGAGGTTCCTGAGGAGTGGATGCACCGGAGGGCAAGGTGTGCAAGCTGCGCAAGTCCTTGTACTAGGTAAAACAGTCACCGCGGTGCTGGTACCAGCAGATGGACGTATTCATGGTGCAGCTCAGCTTGAAGCGCTATGAATCTAATCACTGTGTGTATGTGTGGTGCAACAACCAGCTCCATCAAATTGTCGCACTCTACGTGGAAGACCTGATTTTGCATTCCTCTGATCTGCAGGGTCTACAGCAGTTGAAGGAGCAGCTGAGCAGCAGATTTCAAATGTCCGACATGTTGGAGCTGGAGTACTACCTCAAGGTGAGCATGACACGGAACCGAAGGGCGCGCACGCTTGAGCTGGGACAGGCCAAGTACGTGGCCGAAGTGCTAAAGTGGTACGGCATGGAGGTCTGCAAACCAGTTGGCAGTCCGGTCTCCACAACCTGTGTCCTGAGCGCGACAATGTCACCACAAACAAAAGAAGAGCGGGAGGACATGGCGGGGGTGCCGCACCAGTCCGCGGTGGGCAGCCTCATGTACGCCATGGTGGCGAATCGACCGGACCTGGCCTATGCGGTGGGTCAAGTGAGCAGGTATGTGGCCGATCCAAGACCACTACACTGGAAGGTGGTCAAGCGCATCTTCCGCTACCTGCAGGTGACGCGACATGCGTGCCTGAGGTTCGACGGCAACGGGAGGACCGACCCCTTGCGTCTGGTCTGCTACACGGACGTAGACTATGTCGACAACGTGGAAAAGCGCAAGTCCACCTCTGGCTACGTGTTCTTCCTCGCACGTGCAGCAGTCTCATGGTGCAGCAAAAAACAGGACTGCGTCACCACCTCCACAGTGGAAGCAGAGTACATTGCGCTAGCCAAAGCGGTCAAGGAGGCGGTGTGGCTCCGCAGGCTATTGGGGGAGCTCGGCGTACCGCAATGGGAGCCTACGGTGGTACAAGAGGACCATTCTGGCGCCATCTTGCTGACCAAAAATCTGATGCAGCACAGGAGGACGAAGCACATTGACGTGCGCTACCACCATGCACGCGAAATGGTCCAAAAGGGACAGGTTGTGCTACAACATTGTAGTGCGACGCACATGCTTGCGGATTGCTTGACCAAGGCGCAGCCCAGAGATCGGCATGTCCTCAGTGTGGAAGGCCTTGGGCTTACGGGCTATGATGGGCTCAAGAGCGCTATGGAAGATGAGCAGGAGGAAGCAGAGAAGCATCCGGCATGGCAGGTGCAAGGGGGAGGCTGTCACATATTGCCCCGTGCCATGCCCTGGAGTTGCCGTTTTGAGAGCGAAATCTCCAGATCCTTGTACAATGCATTTTTGCATGCGTGGATGGGTGTTTCAGAAACTAGAGGAAACACTGGACCAGCTGCAATTTTAATTGCAGCAATCGGCTAAGAATTGAGGGAGTTACGGTCCGTCAAAGTTGGGAGGTGGTGCTGGCCGTCCGGGTTTGGACGACAGACATGGTACCAGCCGGAAAATTGATCCGGCGGTGACCAGTTCGACTTCCACCACGCACACTATGGCCAAAGCGTCCCATGTGGGATGCTAGCAGCCATATCTCATGGTTCATTGGAGCCATGTACGCTTCGGAATGGCGGTCTGGTGCTTCATTGGGGTCCAGGGCGCTTCGGGCACCCGTCACTCACGCTAGTACTCTGTCAGGGACAGAGACTCAATGATGCACTCCGAATCGTGTAACGGGCGCTACGGTAGTCCAAATCGTGCACGGTTTTGTGTATTGAAAAGCTTGTAACTGGAACTGTAACGTTGCTAAAATCCACTCAAAACTGATCTTAAGCTCTTCAAACTTTGGGTGTTTCTGAATTCCGTCAGAACTCTGCTCACATAGGGTGTGGCGACAAGAAAGCGCACATTTCGTCTAAGACTGCTGCACAAAAGAACTGTGAACCTCAGGACATGGTCAGGCCACGTTGGAACCACTTTATCAACAACAACATCCCTGCCAGTGGCTTTGATGACATAATAACTGTCGTCATTGCTACAAACACACTTGGGATGCAATGACGGCTGGTAAGATTCCCATCTACCCATGCTGCCCCTTCAGTCAGTGGTGCACAGCCCTCACATCAGCCCAGCCGTAGTCATAGCCGAAACCGTTGCAACCAAAGCCGCAGTAGCGGCAGCCTCTGTCTTAGGAGGGGCAATCAGAGCCATCTCCCACTCTTTGTGAGACTCATGGACATGCAAACCCTCTTTTGCATCAGGACCAGGCAGCTACAGAGGCTGTCAGTCTCTTCTGTGCCGTGCTTGACGCGACAACAGCTGCCGCGGCAACATTTGCGGCCACAGCTCTGGTCTTTCATAAGCCTGCTGCCACAGCCGGAGGGCGTGCTGAGGAAGTTGCCCTTAAGAAAACAAGGGTCACCATTTTTCCAGACCTGTGGAGATGCCGGGTCTACCACCTCAGGGCTCACCTTCTACAGCCATTCATTGTCAATTTCTTCTTTTTATCTCGTAGTGCATTCATATTTGTTTTCTTTTTTTCTTCCCATTTACCTCCATCATGCATTGGTCAAGACCCGGACATTTCGGGTCTTGTCCCAGTGCTTTAGTAGACCATGAAATGTGATGATTGGAACTCAAGAATGTTGATGACTTCTTCCCGTGTTGTGATGGACATGTTTTCTTTTCACCTGTACTTCAATCTTCATAGATTTCCCCTCATCTTTTGTCCAGACCTGGGTACTTGGGGCTTTTTCCCGGTATCTCAGAAAACCAGTCTCTCCAGGTCGCGGATTGAGCACAACAGAATCATTTTGGTTCTTTGTTGTCTCTTCAGCAACATGTCATCGCACGTGGTTCCACCACCTGCACCGGCATTATGACCACCCTATCTGACCCATCGTTCTATGGACCACCTTCGGCCTACTACATGTGTCCTTTGTGGCTGCACTCGTGGACTCCATCCACATTCCCTTCTTCTCACCTGGCAGCCACATCAGGCTTACACCTGTCGGATATGAGATCTCTCTTAGACCTCAGTGTACCCTGTCGTCCATGATCACAGGGCACACCATCTTCTACGTGTTGGCCTCTCGGACATCCTCCCTTGGACCCGCGCATGTATTCTCCTTTGACAACCACACATCGTCAGCTATGAACTACAGAGACCTCCTATTGTGTGAGTTTGGTGGTTGAGTCTGTAGATCACCATTGTGAGTCGGATGGATCGATTTGGGGAGCGTAGTTGGACAGTCCAATTGTGGATGATGCATGGATTGAGGACGGGCAGCATGCTACATGTCCCCATCTACTGGCACACTTCTTTGGTCATGCGCCGTCCACATCCACTTTCTCTGGTTGAGTGGTTGCATGTCATGCCTTGTTGCTCACTCTTGTGTCATGTGACTTTTTGATCCTCGATTCAGGAGCCTCTCATCACACGACATTGCCACGTCTCTCGTTTATGTCATTTAAGCCTTTTGGGGATGTCCGTTTCATCCGTAATCATTCAAGCCAGATGCTGCCTGTCCAAGATGTTGATGTCGTGCAGTTCATTGGTCCCTTAGGAAACGTATTCCTGCTTGATGTGCTGTATGTGCCCACGCTTGAGGTGAGCCTCCTATCAGTAACGACTCTCAACGATCCGGGTACGGACTTTATTACATTTCACTTCATTGATGTCATTTCCTTGTGGTCGTTTGGACGTGTTGTACTTCGTGGCGTTCGCCATGACAAATTATACCTTGTACTTTTTTTGTGCCTATCGCGTCGCCGCTACCGCCGCTCATGCACACGTCACCCCTTCACTTTCTGCTGAGTATACACGCTTGCTTTATCGTTGCCTCTGCCATGTGAGCACCACTGTCATTCATATCTTGCTGAGTCATCAGCCTGCCACTGGACTGGATGCTACCACTTGACCTTGCTCCGAACACTACTGAATGAATAAATTTTGTACAAGGCAACATGAATGGTTCCTCCTTCTCCGAGCCTCTCGCTCTTATTCATGCTGATTTTCATGGGACCATTTCTGGTCAAGTTTCTTGGTGGTGGTCATTTTGTACTCTTTGTGACTATTCATGCTTCCTATTGGATATTTCCACATCGTCTAAGGAGAGACGTCGGTCCTACAATGGAGTCATGGCTTGTTCAGGTAGAGAGTGGCTTTCAGTGTAAGTTGTAGGTGAAGAGCGTGCCTATCAGTGTAAGCTATAGGTGTTTTGCGCTGATCGTGATCACGAGTTCATGGAACCCGACCTTTGCTTTCTTTCGTTGGTCAGTGTACAGTTTGATTCTTCCGGCCCATATGCACCTTAGCGAAACATCATTTCTGAACATGGTAACCACACTGGCACATGGAGTTGGCACCATACTAGATGAATCTGGCACGTTCAAAAAGTTTACTTACGAGGCCGTGAAGTGCATGACTTAGGTGTGGAACTAGGTTTCTCATGGGCTGTTTCCACACCACGGCATTGCGTATAAATTCTATTACAGTTGTTGCATTGGCTGTGCCTCATGTGAATCTGGAGGATCATTGCTGGTATTGGTCCCTGAGGAGTCGCACGATAGGAAGCTTTTCCCTCACTGGATTCTGTGTCCATTCCTTGGAGTTTTGCCACAGTCCTAGACGTGGTCTTTGTGGGAACCCAACTGTTGTCATGTTATTTTCACGTGAGGCTCTCTTCTCTCAAGAGCATTGCGAAACTGTCCGTTGAGTCCATACTCTTGGCCTAGTCTTGTGTGTTGAGGCCAGCTCTTGGACGGATGGCCTTCAGGCAACTCTCCTCACTTTCCAGTGCCTCTCGTGTTGCCTGCATCCTTGCCTGCTTCGGTCTCTATACCCAGGCCTGCGTCTTTCCCTTTGCCTGTACCTACATCATTACCTACATCTTCGTCACCTACATCATCGCATGTGTCACTACTTTCATCTGTATTATCCACTGCACCCTCATCTGTGCCTACATCATCACCTGTGTCATCACTTGGTGACGTGACTTTGTCATCATGAGCATCATCTCCTACATCATTACTGTTTTCATCACATACATCATGCGTCACATCTCCACGACAGCCTCATCCCATGCTGGTTCCTTCCATAGTGGAAGGAACCAGCATAGCTCCTCCGCCCTCGTCTACCCCAATTCCATACAGTCAGGCTCCGAGCGCCTTCATCCTCTCACTCCTTTCCCTCTGCCGTTCGTCCCATGTCCTCTCGTCATTATATCCTGGCCTTGGTCTTCCCATTCACCAGGTAGCTCATGCCACCAGTCTAGATGTGCTTGGCCTGGCTATAGCTGTTTTCCACGCCAACTCAGCAGTTGGCCACTCACTAATCACGGAAGAGTTCTTTCGTGCTGTCGCAGCCACTAAGTCTAGTCTCACTGCTTGTCACATCTTTGTCGCCACTACATTCACTGCACGTGGTAGCATCGTGCTCCCGCTTGATCTGGACACAGTCCACCAGGACACAGTACATTCACTGCATTCAATGTGGCTCTCTGAGAGCTCCATACCATCAAAAAGCATGGTGTGTACAAGAAGGTGGACCTTCCACCTGGTCGCAAAGCCATTACCACCGATTGGGTGATTCGGTGGAAACACAAGCCAGACGACAAGGTTGAGTGCTCCATCCATACCCTTTGTCGCCATCTTGGTCTACATGGATGATCTATTGATCGCATCTCTGATCCTAAGGCTGTCTAGGTTGTCACGGATTTCCTCTAGTCTATGTACAAGATGAAGGATCTTGGTCCTGTCCACGTCATCCTAGGCATGGGAATTGAACATGGCCATCCATGAAGAGTCCAATACTTGCACAAGGCAGGGTATGTTTGCAACCTTGGGGAGCGTTTCATAGGCCTGTTGGCTGCTAATCCCCATGCTTTGACGTCCATGACACCAGCAGGACAGAGGCTCCTAAAGATAGCTGACCCTGCCTTGCTGGAGGGAGCTTGTTGATGTCAAAACATACGCCCAGGTGATCAAGTTTCAGATTATCCTTGGCACCATCACGCGTGTTGATGATACATTTTCAATCAACTTCACGTCCAAGTTCTCTTCATACCCACACCTTCATCTTGTGGCTGCATTGCCTGCCATATGTTATGTCGTGACTACGTCCCGTTTGGCCCATTGTGCTTTTGTGCCATGCCCTCCGTCGTAGTTGAAGGATGCACGGATTTCTATTCGGCCCTGGATCATGACGTGTGCAGCCGATTGGGGTTCATCTTCCTCATCTGCAGTACTGTAATCTATTGGAATAGAAGAAAGCATGGTTGTAGTGTGTGCAGCTTAATTGAGGTCCATTATGGCGCTTTGGTTGCTGGTGTCTGTGAGTGCATTTTGTTGTATCATCTCATGCAGAAGTTGCACCAGCCAATACATTGCATCACATTGCGCTGCAACAATGAGAGCACGAGCCACATTTTTTAACACGATGGAGTACTTCACATGTAGACTAAAGCAATCAATAATAAACATCGCTTTGTGTGTGAGCGCATTACGTGTGGTGGCATGCGATTGCTTGGGATTGACACACGACATCAGTGTGCTGATTTTCTCACAAAGGCGCTCTGTAATGGCATGTTCAGATTCACAATGCATGTTGTTGGTCTACGGTCTCTCCGTGGTGATCTCGGTTGACATGCACATGCCTCTTTGTTTTTTCCCTCTGCAGTTTCTGTCCCTTCTGTCATTGCGGCTCCTTCTTGCCTCGTGCTTTTACCTAAACTGTGCTTGTGTTATTTGGCATTTACGGTCCTTGGAAGGGTGTTGCTGTTGTGTCAGACCCAGTGATCCCTGGACTTGACGCCACTCACTTGCAAGTACTCTATGGTGGTCACAACTACTTTGACAGTTTTAGCTTTACCTTGCATGCTCTCATATGTTCCCAGGAGTTTTCTCGGTCCATTTTCTCATTAACCTTGTATTTTCTGTTCGTGAACTTCACAAGGTAGAGATTTTCCTTGTGCTTCGGCAACTTTTGTCAGATTTTCTTTCGGACAGCCAAGCAGCTCGTACGGTTTATGGGACCATAGTGGTTTTTTTCTTCAAGCAATTAGGTTCCTTGCTGTTGTTTTTCAGTATCCTTGCAGGTGCGTAACATAGTTATGTGCACATCTAGGTTAGAGGGGGTTACGTGCACACCTAGCTTAGAGGGGAGGAGTAGGTATACCTTTCCTTGGTCCTCTTAAATTCTAACTCTTACAGTTCTAATCATATCTTTGACGTCCCTCCAACTTTCTCAGCACTGTTTGTCATGCTTTGTCTCTCACAACGTACCCTCTCACACGGATTTCCACCAGGAATCTTATCACATTGCCTCAGGCTTTGTACTAAATAGGCCCAAAACCACAGTTTTGGCCATACCTTTGTGTGCACACATTAAAATGCAGCACCATCTACACACACAGGTCCGGCATTGATTGGTGGAAACACAATGCAAAAACGTGCAAATCAGGACCAAGGCCAGTCCACCAAGAAAACTTACGAGCAAAGTGTCTCACCAAGGCTTCGGCTTGCAGTGGAAGCATACAAGAAGCTCCAAATGGGTGAATGACCACACGACGGCACTTGTTCACCAGCTGGGCCTCATTCATGGGTCTGCATAGGCATGGACATGGCCGAGTGGTCAAAAACAGCTGTACATATAGGCATGGATGGCTCACATCAGAACACTCTCCCATGACTCGATCATACGGATGTCCATGCACGTTCAGAGATGGCACAAGTATGCAAGGCCATGCTCAATGATGTACACACACACACACACACACACAC
>SZWC01022228.1:19114-37240 GCA_023375785.1 Penium margaritaceum | reverse complement strand
TGTGTTTCTGACCACTGTGTTTCTGACCAGTGTGTTTCTGACCTCTGTGTTTCTGACCAGTGTGTTTCTGACCACTGTGTCTCTGATCATTGTGTTTCTCACCAGTGTGTTTCTGACTTCTATGTTTCTGACCAGTGTGTTTCTGACCACAGTTTTTCTAACCAGTGTGTTTCTGACCACTGTGTTTCTGACCAGTGTGTCTCTGACCACTGTGTTTTTGACCACTGTGTTTCTGACCAGAGTGTTTTGGACCAATGTGTTTCTGACCACTGTGTTTCTGACCACTGTGTTTCTGACCACAGAGTTTCTGAACAGTGTGTTTGTGACCAGTGTGTTTCTCACTATTCGTTTCTAACAACTGTGCTTCTGACCAGTGTGTTCCTGACCACTGTGTTTCTGACCACTGTATTTCTGACCAGTGTGTTTCTGACCACAGTGTTTCTGACCAGTGTGTTTCTGACCACTGTGTTTTAGACCACTGTGTTTCTGACCAGTGTGTTTCTGACCATTGTGTTTCTGACCAGTGTGTTTCTGACCACTATGTTTTTGACCAGTGTGTTTTTGACCATTGTGATTCTGACCACTGTGTTTATGACCACTGTGTTTCTGACCACTGTGTGTCTGACCAGTGTGCTTCTGACCAGTGTGTTTCTGACCACTCTGTCTCTGATCACTGTGTTGATGTCAAGTGTGTTTCTGACCAGTGTGTTTCTGGCCAGTGTGTTTCTGACCACTGTGTTTCTGACCAGTGTGTTTCTGACCACTGTGTTTCTGACCACTGTGTTTCTGACTACTGTGTTTCTGACCACTGTCTTTCTGATCACTGTGTTTCTCACCAGTGTGTTTCTGACGACTATGTTTCTGACCAGTGTGCTTCTGACCACTGTGTTTCCGACCAGTGTGTTTCTGACCACAGTGTTTCTGACCACTGTCTTTCGGACCACTGTGTTTGTGACCAGTGGAATTCTGACCATTGTGTTTCTGACCAGTGTGTTTTTTACCACTGTGTTTCTGACCACTGTGTTTGTGACCTCTGTGTTTGTGACCACTGTGTTCTGACCGGTGTGTTTCTTACCAGTGTGTTTCTGACCACTGTGTTTCCGACCAGTGTGTTTCTTACCACTATGTTTCTGACCACTGTTTTTCTGACCACTGTGTTTATGACCACGGTGTTTCTGACCACTGTGTTTCTGACCTGTATGTTTCTGACCACTGTGTTTCTGACCAGTGTGTTTCTGACAAGTGTGTTTCTGACCACTGTGTATATGACCACTGTGTTTCTGACAAGTGTGTTTCTGACCAGTGTGTTTCTGACCAGTGTGTTTCAGACCAGTGTGTTTCAGAACACTGTGTTTCTGACCCCTGTGTTTCTGACCAGTGTGTTTCTGACCAGTGTGTTTCCGACCACTGTATTTCTGACCAGTGTGTTTCTGAACAGTGTGTTTCTGACCTCTGTTTTTCTGACCAGTGTGTTTCTGACCGCTGTGTTTATGACCACTGTGTTTCTGACCAGTTTGTTTCTGACCACTGTGTTTCTGACCACTGTGTCTCTGATCACTGTGTCTCTGACCACTATGTTTCTGACCAGTGTGTTTCTGACCAGTGTGTTTCTGACCACAGTGTTTCTGACCAGTGTGTTTCTGACCACTGTGTTTCAGACCACTGTGTTTCTGACCAGTAGTTTCTAACCACTGTGCTTCTGACCAGTGTGTTCCTGAGCACTGTGTTTCTGACCAGTGTGTTTCTGACCAGTGTGTTTCTGACCTCAATGTTTCTGACCAGTGTGTTTCTGACCACTGTGATTCAGACCACTGTGTTTCTAACCAGTGTGTTTCTGACCATTGTGTTTCTGACAAGTGTGTTTCTGACCACTATGTTTCTGACCAGTGTGTTTCTGACCACTGTGTTTCTGACCAGTGTGTTTCTGATCACTGTGTTTCTGACCACTGTGTTTCTGACCAGTGTGCTTCTGACCAGTGTGTTTCTGACCGCTCTGTTTCTGATCACTGTGTTTATGTCCAGTGTGTTTCTGACCAGTGTGTTTCTGACCAGTGTGTTTCTGACCACTGTGTTTCTGACCAGTGTGTTTCTGTCCACTGTGTTTCTGACCACTGTGTTTCTGACCACTGTGTTTCTGACCAGTGTGTTTCTGACCACTGTGTTTCTGACCAGTGTGTTTCTGTCCACTGTGTTTCTGACCACTGTGTTTCTGACCACTGTGTTTCTGACCACTGTGTTTCTGATCACTGTGTTTCTCACCAGTGTGTTTCTGACCAATATGTTTATGACCAGTGTGCTTCTGACCAGTGTGTTTCCGACCAGTGTGTTTCTGACCATAGTGTTTCTAACCACAGTGTTTCTGACCACAGTGTTTGTGACCAGTGGATTTCTGACCATTGTGTTTCTGACCAGTGTGTTTTTGACCACTGTGTTTCTGACCTACGTTTTTGTGACCACTGTGTTCTGACCAGTGTGCTTCTTACCAGTGTGTTTCTGACCACTGTGTTTCCGACCAGTGTGTTTCTGACCACTGTGTTTCTGACCAGTGTGATTCTGACCGCCGTGTTTCAGACCACTGTGTTTCTGACCAGTGTAGTTCAGACCAATGTATTTCTGACCACCGTGTTTCTGATCACTGTGGTTTTGACCACTGTGTTTCGAACCAGTGTGTTTCTGACCAGTGTGTTTCGGACCACTGTGTTATTTGCCAGTGTGTTTCTGACCACTGTGTTTCTGACCAGTGTGTTTCTGGCCACCGTCTTTCTGACCACCGTGTTTCTGACCACAGTGTTTCTGACCACTGTGTTTCTGACCAGTGTGTTTCTGACCACTGTGTTTCTGACCAGTGTGTTTCTGGCCACCGTCTTTCTGACCACCGTGTTTCTGACCACAGTGTTTCTGACCACTGTGTTTCTGACCAGTGTGTTTCTGACCACTGTGTTTCTGACCAGTGTGTTTCCGACCAGTGTGTTTTTGACCAATGTGTTTCTGACCAGTGTGTTTCTGACCACTGTGTTTCCGACCACGGTGTTTCTTATCACTGTGTCTCTGACCACTATGTTTCTGACCTCTGTGTTCTGACCACTGTGTTTCTGACCAGTGTGTTTCTGACCTCTGTGTTTCTGACCAGTGTGTTTCTGACCACTGTGTCTCTGATCATTGTGTTTCTCACCGTGTGTTTCTGACTTCTATGTTTCTGACCAGTGTGTTTCTGACCACAGTTTTTCTAACCAGTGTGTTTCTGACCACTGTGTTTCTGACCACTGTTTTTCTGACCACTGAGTTTCTGACTAGTGTGTTTCTGACCACTGTGTTTCTGACCAGTGTGTTTCTGACCACTGTGTTTCTGACCAGTGTGTTTCTGACCACTGTGTTTCTGACCAGTGCGTTTCTGACCACTCTGTTTCTGATTACTGTGTTTATGTCCAGTGTGTTTCTAACCAGTGTGTTTCTGACCACTGTGTTTCTGACCACTGTGTTTCTGACCACTGTGTTTCTGACCACTGTGTTTCTGACCAGTTTGTTTATGACCACTGTGTTTCTTAGTACTGTGTTTGTGACCAGTGTGCTTCTGACCACTGTATTTCTGACCACTGTTTTTCTGACCAGGGTGTTTCCGACCAATGCGTTTCTGACCAATGTGTTTCTGATCACTGTGTTTCTGATCATCGTCTTTCTGACCACTGTGTTTCTGACCACTGTATTTCTGACCACTGTGTTTCTGACCACTGTGTTTCTGACCAGCATGTTTCTGACCACTGTGTTTGTGACCACTGTGTTTCTCACCATTGTGTTTCTGACCACACTGTTTCTGACCACTGTGTTTCTGACCAGTGTGTTTCTGACCACTGTGTTTGTGACCAGTGTTTCGAACGGCAGTGTTTTGTACCACTGTGTTTTTGACGAGTATGTTTCTGACCACTGTGTTTTCTGACCAGATTGTTTCTGACCGCTGTGTATCTGACCACTGCATGTCTGACAACTGTGTTTCTGACCAGTTTGATCCAACCAGTGTGTTTCTGACCACTGTGTTTTTGACCACCGTGTTGCAGACCACTGTGTTTCTGGCCAGTGTAGTTCTGACCAGTGTATTTGTGACCACCGTGTTTCTGACCACCGTGTTTCTGACCACTGTGTTTCTGACCACAGTGTTTCTGACCACTGTGTTTCTGACCAGTGTGTTTCGGACCACTGTGTTATTTACCACTGTGTTTCTGACCACGGTATTTGTGACCAGTGTGTTTCTGGCCACCGTGTTTCTGACCACTGTGTTTCTGACCACAGTGTTTCTGACCACTGTGTTTCTGACCAGTGTGTTTCTGACCACTGTGTTTCTGACCAGTGTGTTTCCGACCAGTGTGTTTTTTACCAATGTGTTTCTGACCAGTGTGTTTCTGACCACTGTGTTTCTGACCACTGTGTTTCTTATCACTGTGTCTCTGACAACTATGTTTCTGACCACTGTGTTTCTGACCACAGTGTTTCTGACCAGTGTGTTTCTGACCACTGTGTTTCAAACCACTGCGTTTATGACCAGTGTGTTTCTTACCATTGTGTTTCTGACAAGTGTGTTTCTGACCACTATGTTTCTGACCAGTGTGTTTCTGACCCCTGTGTTTATGACAAGTGTGATTCTGATCACTGTGTTTCTGACCACTGTGTTTCTGACCAGTGTGCTTCTGACCAGTGTGTTTCTGACCACTCTGTTTCTGATCACTGTGTTTATGTCCTGTGTGTTTCTGACCAGTGTGTTTCTGACCAGTGTGTTTCTGACCACTGTGTTTCTGACCAGTGTCTTTCTGACCACTGTGTTTCGGACCACTGTGTTTCTGACCACTGTGTTTCTGACCACTGTGTTTCTGATCACTGTGTTCCTCACCAGTGTGTTTCTGACCACTATGTTTCTGACCAGTGTGCTTCTGACAAGTGTGTTTCCGGCCAGTGTGTTTCTGACCACTGTGTTTCTGACCACTGTGTTTCTGACTAGTGTGTTTCTGACCACTGTGTTTCTGACCACTTTGTTTCCGACCACTGTGTTTCTGACCACTGTGTTTCTGACCACTGTGTTTCTGATCACTGTGTTCCTCACCAGTGTGTTTCTGACCACTATGTTTCTGACCAGTGTGCTTCTGACAAGTGTGTTTCCGGCCAGTGTGTTTCTGACCACTGTGTTTCTGACCACTGTGTTTCTGACCTCTGTGCTTGTGACCACTGTGTTCTGACAAGTGTGTTTCTTACCAGTGTATTTTTGACCACTGTGTTTCCGACCAGTGTGTTTCTGACCACTGTGTTTCTGACCACTGTGTTTCTGACCACCATGTTTCAGACCACTGTGTTTCTCACCAGTATAGTTCTGACCAGTGTATTTCTGACCACTGTGTTTCTGACCACTGTGTTTCTGACCACTGTGTTTCTGACCAGTGTGTTTCTGACCAGTGTATTTTGGACCACTGTGTTATGTACCACTGTGTTTCTCACTACTATGTTTCTGACCAGTGTGTTTCTGGCCAACGTCTTTCTGACCACCGTGTTTCTGACCACTGTGTTTCTGACCACTGTGTTTCAGACCAGTGTGTTATTGACCAATGTGTTTCTGACCAGTGTGTTTCTGACCATTTTTTTCTGACCACCGTTTTTCTGATCACTGTGTCTCTGACCACTATGTTTCTGCCCACTGTGTTTCTGACCAGTGTGTTTCTGACCAGTGTGTTTCTGACCTCTGTCTTTCTGACCAGTGTGTTTCTGACCATTGTGTTTCTGATCATTGTGTTTCTTACCAGTGTGTTTCTGATGACTATGTTTCTGACCAGTGTGTTTCTGACCAGTGTGTTTCCGACCAGTGTGTTTCTGACCACAGTGTTTCTAACCAGTGTGTTTCTGCCCACTATGTTTCTGACCAGTGTGTCTCTGACCACTGTGTTTGTGACCACTGTGTTTCTGACCAGTGTGTCTTGGACCAGTGTATTTCTGACCAGTGTGTTTCTGACCAGTGTGTTTCTGACCACAGTGTTTCTGACCAGTGTGTTTCTGACCAGTGTGTTTCTGACCTGTGTGCTTCTGACCAGTGTTTTTTTGACCACTCTGTTTCTGATCACTGTGTTTATGGCCAGTGTGTTTCTGACCAGTGTGTTTCTGACCACTGTGTTTCTGACCACTGTGTTTCTGACCACTGTGTTTCTTACCACTGTGTTTCTGACCAGTTTGTTGATGACCACTGTGTTTCTTTGTACTGTGTTTCTGACCAGTGTGTTTCTGACCACTGTATTTCTGACCACTGTTTTTCTGACCAGGGTGTTTCCGACCAATGCGTTTCTGACCAATGTGTTTCTGATCACTGTGTTTCTGACCACCGTGTTTCTGACCACTGTGTTTCTGACCACTGTATTTCTGAACAGTGTGTTTCTGACCACTGTGTTTCTGACCAGCATGTTTCTGACCACTGTGTTTGTGACCACTGTGTTTCTGACCACTGTGTTTCTGACCACTCTGTTTCTGACCACCGTGTTTCTGACCAGTGTGTTTCTGACCACTGTGTTTCTGCCCACTATGTTTCTGACGAGTGTTTCGAACGGCTGTATTATGTACCACTGTGTTTTTTACCACTGTGTTTTTGACGAGTATGTTTCTGACCACTGTGTTTTCTGACCAGGTTGGTTCTGACCACTGTGTTTCTGACCACTGTGTGTCTGGCCATTGTTTTTCTGAGCAGTTTGTTTCCGACCAGTGTGTTTCTGACCACTGTGTTTCTGACCACCGTGTATCAGACCACTGTGTTTCTGGCCAGTGTAGTTCTGACCAGTGGTTTTGTGACCACCGTGTTTCTGACCACCGTGTTTCTGACCACTGTGTTTCTGACCAGTGTGTTTCTGACCAGTGTGTTTCTGACCAGTGTTTTTTGGTCCACTGTGTTATTTACCACTGTATTTCTGAGCACGGTGTTTGTGACCAGTGTGTGTCTGGCCACTGTGTTTCTGACCACCGTGTTTCTGACCACAGTGTTTCTGACCACTGTGTTTCTGACCAGTGTGTTTCTGACCACTGTGTTTCTGACCAGTGTGTTTCTGACCAGTGTGTTGCTGACCACTGTGTTTCTGACCATTGTGTTCTCACCACCGTGTTTCTGACCACTGTGTTTCTCACCTGTGTGTTTCTGACCACTATGTTTTTGACCAGTGTGTTTCTGACCAGTGTGTTTCTGACCAGTGTGTTTCTGACCTTGGTGTTTCTGACCAATGTCTTTCTGACCACTGTGTTTCTAACCAGTGTGTTTCTGACCACTGTGTTTCTGACCACTGTGTTTCCGACCAATGTGTTTCTGACCACTGTGTTTCTGACCAGTGTGTTTCTGACCAGTGTGTTTCTGACCAGTGTGTTTCTGGCCACTGTGTTTCTGACCACCGTGTTTCTGACCACTGTGTTTCTTACCACCGTGTTTCTGACCACTGTGTTTCTGACCATTGTTTTTGTGACCACTGTGTTTCTGACCAGTGTTTTTCAGACCACTGTGTTTTTTACCACAGTGTTTCTGACCAGTGTGTTTCTGACCAGTGTGTTTCTTGCCACTCTGTTTCTCACCACTGTGTTTCTGACCACTGTGTTTCTGACTACTGTGTTTATGACCACTGTGTTTATGACCACTGTGTTTCTGACCAGTGTGTTTCAGACCACTATGTTTCTGACCAGTGTGTTTCTGGCCACAGTGCTTCTGACCAGTGTGTTTTTGACCACTGTGTTCCTGACCACTGTGTTCCTGACCACTGTGTTCATGAGCAGTGTGCTTTTGACCAGTGTGTTTTTTGCCAGTGTGTGTTTCTGACCAGTGTGACTCTGACCACTGTATTGCTGACCACTGTGTTTCTGATCACTGTGTTTCTGACCACTGTGTTTATGACCACCGTGCTTCTGACCAGTGTGTTTCTGACCAGTGTGTTGCTGACCACTGTGTTTCTGACCATTGTGTTCTCACCACTGTGTTTCTGACCACTGTGTTTCTCACCAGTGTGTTTCTGACCACTATGTTTCTGACCAGTGTGTTTCTGACCAGTGTGTTTCTGACCAGTGTGTTCCTGACCAGTGTGTTTCTGACCTGGGTGTTTCTGACCAGTGTCTTTCTGACCACTGTGTTTCTGACCACTGTGTTTCTGACCACTGTGTTTCTGACCACTGTGTTTCTGACCACTCTGTTTATGACCACTGTGTTTCTGACCACTGTGTTTCTGACCACTGTGTTTCTGACCAGTGTGTTTCTGGCCACAGTGTTTCTGACCATTGTGTCTCTGACCACTGTGTTTGTAACCACTGTGTTTCTGACGAGTGTGTTTCTGACCACTGTGTATATGACCACTGTGTTTCTGACCAGTGTGTTTCTGACCACTGTATTTCTGACCAGTGTGTTTCTGACCACTGTGTTTCTGACCTGGGTGTTTCTGACCAGTGTCTTTCTGACCACTGTATTTCTGACCAGTGTGTTTCTGACCACTGTGTTTCTGACCTGGGTGTTTCTGACCAGTGTCTTTCTGACCACTGTGTTTCTGACCACTGTGTTTCTGACCACTGTGTTTCTGACCAGTGTGTTTCTGGCCACAGTGTTTCTGACCATTGTGTCTCTGACCACTGTGTTTGTAACCACTGTGTTTCTGACGAGTGTGTTTCTGACCACCGTGTATATTACCACTGTGTTTCTGACCAGTGTGTTTCTGACTACTGTGTTTCTGAGCAGTGTGTTTCAGACCAGTGTATTTCTGACCACTGTGTTTCTGACCCCTGTGTTTCTGACCTGTGTGTTTCTGACCAGTGTGTTTCTGACCACTGTATTTCTGACCAGTGTGTTTCTGACCACTGTGTTTATGACCACTGTGTTTCTGACCAGTGTGTTTCTGACCACTGTGTTTATGACCACTGTGTTTCTGACCAGTTTTTTTCTGACCACTGTGTTCCTTAGTACTGTGTTTCTGACCAGTGTGTTTCTGACCACTGTATGTCTGACCACTATGTTTATGACCAGAGTGTTTCTGACCAATGCGTTTCTGACCACAGTGTTTCTGATCGCTGTGTTTCTGACCACCGTGTTTTTGACCACTTTGTTTCTGCCCACTGTGTTTCTGACCAGTGTGTTTCTGACCAATGTGTTTCTGACCACTGTATTTCAAATCAGTGTGTTTATGACCACTGTGTTTCTAACCAGTGTGTTTCTGACCAGTGTGTTTCTGAACAGTGTGTTTCCGACCAGTGTGTTCTGACCAGAGTGTTTCTGACCACTGTGTGTCTGACCAGTGTGTTTTCAACCAATGTGTTTCTAACCAGTGTCCTTCTGACCAGTGTGTTTCTGGCCATTGTGTTTCTGACCAGTGTGTTTCTGACCACTCTGTTTCTGACCAGTGTGTTTCTGACCACTGTGTTTCTGAGCAATGTGTTTCTGACCACTGTGTTTCTGACCACTTTGTTTATGACCACTGCGTTTCTGACCACTGTGTTTCTGACCAGTGTGTTTCAGACCACTGTGTTTCTGACCAGTGTGTTTCTGGCCACAGTGTTTCTGACCAGTGTGTCTCTGACCACTGTGTTTGTAACCACTGTGTTTCTGACGAGTGTGTTTCTGACCACCGTGTTTATTACCACTGTGTTTCTGACCAGTGTGTTTCTGACCACTGTGTTTCTGAGCAGTGTGTTTCAGACCAGTGTATTTCTGACCTCTGTGTTTCTGACCTGTGTGTTTCTGACCAGTGTCTTTCTGACCACTGTATTTCTGACCAGTGTGTTTCTGACCACTGTGTTTATGACCACTGTGTTTCTGACGAGTGTGTTTCTGACCACTGTGTTTATGACCACTGTGTTTGTCTCCAGTTTTTTTCTGACCACTGTGTTCCTTAGTACTGTCTTTCTGACCAGTGTGTTTCTCACCACTGTATGTCTGACCACTATGTTTCTGACCAGAGTGTTTCTGACCACTGCGTTTCTGACCACAGTGTTTTTTACCGCTGTGTTTCTGCCCACTGTGTTTCTGACCAGTGTGTTTCTGACCAATGTGTTTCTGACCACTGTGTTTCAAATCAGTGTGTTTATGACCACTGTGTTTCTGACCAGTGAGTTTCTGACCAGTGTGTTTCTGAACAGTGTGTTTCCAACCAGTGTGTTCTGACCAGAGTGTTTCTGCCCACTGTGTGTCTGACCAGTGTGTTTTTAACCAGTGTGTTTCTAACCAGTGTCTTTCTGACCAGTGTGTTTCTGGCCCTTGTGTTTCTGACCAGTGTGTTTCTGACCACTGTGTTTCTGACCAGTGTGTTTCTGACCACTGTGTTTCTGACCACTGTGTTTCTGACCACGGTGTTTCTGACCACTGTGTTTATGACAACTGCGTTTCTGACCACTGTGTTTCTGACCAGTGTGTTTCTGACCACTGTGTTTCTGACCAGTGTGTTTATGACCACTGTGTTTCTCACCAGAGTGTTTCTCAACACTGTATTTCTGACCAGTGTGTTTCTGACCAGTGTGTTTCTGACCAATGTGTATCTGACCATTGTGTTTCTGACCAGTGTGTTTCTGACCAGTGTGTTTCTTCCCGGCTTGTTTCTGACCACTGTGTTTCTGACTCCTGTGTTTCTGACCAGAGTGTTTTTGACCAGTGTGTTTCTGACCAGTGTGATTCTGACCACTGTGTTTCTGACTCGTGTATTTCTGACCACTGTGTTTCTGACCACTGTGTTTCTGACCAGTGCGTGTCTGACCACTGTGTTCCTTGCCACTGTGATTCTGACCAGTGTGTTTCTGACCAATGTGTTTATGACCACTGTGTTTCTGAGCAGTGTGTTTGTGACCACTGTATTTCTGACCACTGTGTTTATGACCTGTGCGTTTCTGACCACCGTGTTTCTGACCACTGTGTTTCTGACCACAGTGTTTCTGACTAGTGTGTTTCTGACCAGTGCGTTTCTGAGCAGTGTGTTTCAGACCACTGTGTTTCTGGCCACTGTGTTTATCACAAGTGTGTTTCTGAACACAGTGTTTCTGACAAGTGTGTTTCTGACCAGTGTGTTTCTGACCACGGTTTTTCTGACCAGTGTGTTTCTGACCACAATGTTTCTGACCACTGTGTTTCTGTCCACTGTGTTTCTGACCAGTGTGTTTCTGACCACTGTGTTTCTGACCAGTGTGTCCCTAACCAGTGTGTTTCTGACCACTGTGTTTCTGACTACTGTGTTTCTGACCACTGTGTTTCTGACCAAAGTGTTTCTGTCCAGAGTATTTTGGAACACTGTGTTTTTGACCACTGTGTTTCTGACCAGGGTGTTTATGACCAGTGTGGTTCTGACCAGTGTGTTTCTGACCACTGTGTTTCAAACTACTGTGTTTCTGACCACTGTATTTCTGACTGCTGTGTTTCTGACCAGTGTGTTTCTGACCATTGTGTTTGTGACCACTGTGTTTTTGACCAGTGTGTTTCTGACCAGTGTGTTTCTGACCAGTGTCTTTCTGATCACTGTGTTTCTGACCACTGTGTTTCTGACCACTGTGTTTTTTACCAGTGTGTTTCTGACCAGTGTGTTTCTGACCACTGTGTTTTTGACCGGTGTGTTTCTGACCATTGTGTTTCTGACCAGTGTGTTTCTGACCAGTGTGTTTCTGACCAGTGTGTTTCTTACCATTGTGTTTCTGCTCACTGTGTTTGTGACCACTGTGATTTTGCCCACTGTGTTTCTGACCAATGTGTTTCTGACCACTGTGTTTGGGACCACTGTGTTTCTGACCAGTGTGTTTCTGACCAGTGTGTTTCTGACCACCGTGTTTCTGACCAGTGTGTTTCTGACCAGTGTGTTTCTGACCTGTGTGTTTCTGACCACTGTGTTTCTGACCAGTGTGTTTCTGACCAGTGTGTTTCTGACCTGTGTGTTTCTGACCACTGTGTTTCTGCCCACTGTGTTTCTGACCACTGTGTTTCTGCCCACTGTGTTTCTGACCACTGTGTTTCTGACCACCGTGTTTCTGACCAGTGTGTTTCTGACCTGTGTGTTTCTCGACCACTGTGTTTCTGACCAGTGTGGTCCTGACCACTGTGTTTCTGACCAGTGTGTTTCTGACCAGTGTGTTTCTGACCTGTGTGTTTCTCGACCACTGTGTTTCTGACCAGTGTGTTCCTGACCACTGTGTTTCTGACCAGTGTGTTTCTGACCACTGTCTTTCTGACCAGTGTGTTTCTGACCGGTGTGTTTCTGACCACTGTGTTTCAGACCACTGTGTTGCTGACCAGTGTGTTTCTTACCAGTGTGATTCTAAGCAGTGTGTTGCTGACCAGTGTGCTTCTGACCACTGTGTTTCTGATTAGTGTGTGTCTGACCACTGTGCGTCTGACCAATGTGTTTCTGACCAGTGTGTTTCTGACCACTTTGTTCTTGACCACAGTGTTTCTGACCACCATTTTTCTGACTGGTGTGTTTCTGACCAGTGTGTTTCTGACCACTTTGTTTCTGACCACTGTGGTTCTTACCACTGTGTTTCTGACCACTGCGTTTGTGACCAGTATGTTCCTGACGAGTGTGTCTCTGAACAATCTGTTTCTGACCACTGTGTTACTGGCCAATGTATTTCTGTCCACTGTGTTTCTGACCAGTGTGTTTATGACCACTGTGTTTCTGACCAGTGTGTTTCTGACCAGTGTGTTCCTAACCCCAGTGTTTCTGACCACTGTGTTTCTGACCAGTGTGTTTCTAACCAGTGTGTTTCTGACCAGTGTGTGTATGGCCATTGTGTTTCTGACCAGTGTGTTTCTGACCACCGTGTTTCCAACCAGTGTGTTTCTGACCACTGTGTTTCTGACCAGCGTGTTTCTGCCCACTGTGCTTCTAACCACCGTGTTTATGAACACTGTGTTTCTGACCACAGTGTTTCTGACCAGTTTGTTTCTGACCATTGTGTTTCTGACCAGTGTGTTTCTGACCACTGTGTTTCTGCTCAGTGTGTTTCTGTCCAATGTGTTTCTGACCCCTGTGTTTCTGACCAGTGTGTTTCTGACCAGTGTGTTTATGACCACTGTATTTTTGACCAGTGTGTTTCTGACCAGGGTGTTTCTGACCACTGTGTTTCTGACTCGTGTGTTTCTGACCACTGTGTTTCTTACCACTGTGTTTCTGACCAGTGTGTTTCTGACCACTGTGTTTCTTACCACTGTGTTTCTGACCAGAGTGTTTCTGACCAGTGTGTTTATGACCACTGTGTTTCTGAACAGTGTGTTCATGACCAATGTATTTCTGACGACAGTGTTTTTGACAAGACTGTTTATGACCAGTGCGTTTCGGACCACTGTGTTTTCTACGACTGTATTTCTGACCACTGTGTTTCTGACCAGTGTGTTCCTGACCAGTGTGTCTCTGAAAACTATGTTTCTGACCTGTGTGTTGCTAACCACTGTGTTTCTGTCCACTGTGTTTCTGACCAGTGTAATTATGACCACTGTGTGTCTGACTAGTGTGTTTCTGACCAGTGCATTTCTGGCCATTGTGAACTGACCAGTGTGTTTCTTACCAGTGTGTTTCTGACCACTGTGTTTCCAACTTGTGTGTTTATGACCACTGTGTTTCTGACCAGTGTGTTTCTGACCACTGTGTTTCTGACCACTGTTTTTATGACCACAGTGTTTTTGACCACTGACCACTGTCTTTCTGACCACTGTGTTTCTGACCACTGTGTTTCAGACCAGTGTGTTTCTGACCACTGTGTTTCTGACCACTGTGTTTCTGACCAGTATGTTTTTGACCAGTGTGTTTCTGGCCACTGTGTTTCTGACCACTGTGTTTCTGACGAATGTGTTTCTGACCAGTGTGTTTCTGACCACTTTCTTTCTGACCCCTGTGTTTCAGACCAGTGTGTTTCTGACAGGTGAGTTTCTGACCACTGTATTTGTTACCGGTGTGTTTCTGACCAGCGTGTTTCTGACCACTATGTTTCTGACCCGTGTCGTTCTGACAACTGTGTTTCTGACAACTGTGTTTCTGACCAGTGTGTTTCTGACCACTGTGTTTCTTACAACTGTTCTTCCTACCTGTGTGTTTGTGACCACTGTGGTCTTGACAATTGTGTTTCTGACCAGTGTGTTTCTGACCACTGTGTTTCTGACCACGGTGTTTCTGACCACTGTGTTTCTGACCACTGTGTTTCTGACCACTGTGCTTCTGACCACTGTGTTTCTGACCACTGTGTTTCTGACCAGTGTGTTTCTGACCACTGTGTTTCTGACCACGGTGTTTCTGACCACTGTGTTTCTGACCACTGTGTTTCTGACCACTGTGTTTCTGACCACTGTGTTTCTGACCAGTGTTTTTCTGACCACTGTGTTTCTGACCACTGTGTTTCTGACCACTGAGTTTCTATCCATTGTGTTTCTGACCACTGTGTTTCTGACCACTGTGTTTCTGACCACCGTGTTCCTGACCAGTGTGTTTCTGACCACTGTATTTCTGACCAGTGTGTTTCTGACCACTGTGTTTCTGACCATTATGTTTCCGACCGATGTGTTTCTGACCAGTGTGTTTCTGACCAGTGTGTTTCTGACCACGGTGTTTCTGACCCCTGTGTTTCTGACCAGTGTGTTTCTGACCAGTGTGTTTCTTACCACTGTATTTCTGATCAGTGTGTTTCTGACCAGTGTGTTTCTGAACCGTGTGTTTCTGACCATTGTGTTTCTGACCACTGTGTTCCTGACCAGTGTATTTATGTCCACTGTGTTTCTTACCACGGTGTTTCTGACCAGTGCGTTTCTGACCACTGTGTTTCTGACCACCGTGTTTCTGACCACTGTGTTTCTGACCAGTGTGTTTCTGAACAGTGCATTTCTGAGCTGTGTGCTTCTGACCACTGTGTTTCTGAACACTATGTTTCTGACCAGTGTGCTTCTGACCACTGTCTTTCTGACCACTGTGTTTCTGACCACTGTGTTTCTGACCACTGTGTTTCTGACCAGTTGATTCCTGACCAGTATGTCTATGACCACTGTGTTTGTGACCAGTGTGTTTATCACCACTGTGTTTCTGACCACTGTGTTTCTTACCACTGTGTTTCTGAGCAATGTGATTCTGACCAGTGTGTTTCTGACCAGTGTGTTTCTGAGCAGTGTGTTTCTGACCACTGTGTTTCTTGCCACTGTGTTTCTGACCACTGTGTTTCTGACCGTGTGTTCCTGACCAGTGTGTCTCTGAACACTCTGTTTCTGACCACTGTGTTGCTGACCAGTGTGTTTCTGTCCACTGTGTTTCGGACCTGTGTGTTTATGACCACTCTGTTTGTGAACAGTGTGTTTCTGACCCCTGTGTTTCTGACCACCGTATTTCTGACCTGTGTGTTTCTAACCAGTGTGTTTCTGACCAGTGTGTTTCTGGCCACTGTGTGTTTGACCAGTGTGTTTCTGACCACCGTGTTTCCATCCAGTGTGTTTCTGACCACCTTGTTTCTGACCAGTATGTTTCTGACCACTGTGTTTCTGACCAGTGTGTTTCTTGCCTGTATGTTTTTGACCACCGTGTTTCTGATGAGTGTGTTTATGACCAGTGTGTTTCTGACCACTGTGTTTCTGACCACTGTGTTTCTGAGCACTGTGTTTCTTACCACTGTGTTTCTGACCAATATGTTTGTGACCAGTGTGTTTCTGACCAGTGTGTTTCTGACCACTGTGTTTCTGACCACTGTGTTTCTTACCACTGTGTTTCTGACCACTATGTTTCTGACCAGTGTGTTCCTGACCAGTGTGTCTCGGAACACTGTGTTTCTGACCACTGTGTTTCTGACCACTGTGTTTCTGACCACTATGTTTCTGACCAGTGTGTTTCTGACCAGTGTGTTTCTTACCACTGTATTTCTGACCAGTGTGTTTCTGACCAGTGTGTTTCTTACCACTGTATTTCTGACCAGTGTGTTTCTGACCAGTGTGTTTCTGACCACTGTGTTTCTGACCACTGTGTTCCTTACCAGTGTATTAATGTCCACTGTGTTTCTTACCACGGCATTTCTGACCAGTGTGTTTCTGACCAGTATGTTTATGACCACTGTGTTCCTGACTAGTGTGTTTATGACCAGTGCGTTTCTGACCACTGTGTTTCTGACCACCGTGTTTCTGACCACTGTAATGACCAGTGTGTTTCTGAAAAGTGCATGTTTGAGCTGTGTACTTCTGACCACTGTGTTTCTGACCACTGTGTTTCTGAACACTATGTTTCTGACCAGTGTGTTTCTGACCACTGTGTTTCTGACCACTGTGTTTCTGACCACTGTGTTTCTGACCACTGTGTTTCTGACCACTGTGTTTCTGAGCACTGTGTTTCTTACCACTGTGTTTCTGACCAGTGTGTTTCTGACCACTGTGTTTCTGACCACTGTGTTTCTGACCACTGTGTTTCTGACCACTGTGTTTCTGACCACTGTGTTTCTGAGCACTGTGTTTCTTACCACTGTGTTTCTGACCAATATGTTTGTGACCAGTGTGTTTCTGCCCAGTGTGTTTCTGACCACTGTGTTTCTGACCACTGTGTTTCTTACCACTGTGTTTCTGACCACTATGTTTCTGACCAGTGTGTTCCTGACCAGTGTGTCTCGGAACACTGTGTTTCTGACCACTGTGTTTCTGACCAGTGTGTTTCTGACCAGTGTGTTTCTGTCCAGTGTGTTTCTGACTACGGTGTTTCTGACCCCTGTGTTTCTGACCACCGTGTTTCTGACCTGTGTGTTTCTAACCAGTGTGTTTCTGACCAGTGTGTTTCTGACCACATTGTTTCTGACCCTTGTGTTTCAGACCAGTGTGTTTCTGTCCAGTGTGTTTCTGACTACGGTGTTTCTGACCCCTGTGTTTCTGACCACCGTGTTTCTGACCTGTGTGTTTCTAACCAGTGTGTTTCTGACCAGTGTGTTTCTGACCACATTGTTTCTGACCCTTGTGTTTCAGACCAGTGTGTTTCTGTCCAGTGTGTTTCTGACTACGGTGTTTCTGACCCCTGTGTTTCTGACCACCGTGTTTCTGACCTGTGTGTTTCTAACCAGTGTGTTTCTGACCAGTGTGTTTCTGACCACATTGTTTCTGACCCTTGTGTTTCAGACCAGTGTGTTTCTGTCCAGTGTGTTTCTGACTACGGTGTTTCTGACCCCTGTGTTTCTGACCACCGTGTTTCTGACCTGTGTGTTTCTAACCAGTGTGTTTCTGACCAGTGTGTTTCTGACCACATTGTTTCTGACCCTTGTGTTTCAGACCAGTGTGTTTCTGTCCAGTGTGTTTCTGACTACGGTGTTTCTGACCCCTGTGTTTCTGACCACCGTGTTTCTGACCTGTGTGTTTCTAACCAGTGTGTTTCTGACCAGTGTGTTTCTGACCACATTGTTTCTGACCCTTGTGTTTCAGACCAGTGTGTTTCTGTCCAGTGTGTTTCTGACTACGGTGTTTCTGACCCCTGTGTTTCTGACCACCGTGTTTCTGACCTGTGTGTTTCTAACCAGTGTGTTTCTGACCAGTGTGTTTCTGACCACATTGTTTCTGACCCTTGTGTTTCAGACCAGTGTGTTTCTGTCCAGTGTGTTTCTGACTACGGTGTTTCTGACCCCTGTGTTTCTGACCACCGTGTTTCTGACCTGTGTGTTTCTAACCAGTGTGTTTCTGACCAGTGTGTTTCTGACCACATTGTTTCTGACCCTTGTGTTTCAGACCAGTGTGTTTCTGTCCAGTGTGTTTCTGACTACGGTGTTTCTGACCCCTGTGTTTCTGACCACCGTGTTTCTGACCTGTGTGTTTCTAACCAGTGTGTTTCTGACCAGTGTGTTTCTGACCACTGTGTTTCTGACCACTGTGTTTCTTACCACTGTGTTTCTGACCACTATGTTTCTGACCAGTGTGTTCCTGACCAGTGTGTCTCGGAACACTGTCTTTCTGACCACTGTGTTTCTGACCATTATGTTTCCGACCGATGTGTTTCTGACCAGTGTGTTTCTGACCAGTGTGTTTCTGACCAGTGTGTTTCTGACTACGGTGTTTCTGACCCCTGTGTTTCTGACCAGTGTGTTTCTGACCAGTGTGTTTCTTACCACTGTATTTCTGACCAGTGTGTTTCTGACCAGTGTGTTTCTGACCACTGTGTTTCTGACCACTGTGTTTCTGACCAC
>SZWC01022228.1:8566-18681 GCA_023375785.1 Penium margaritaceum | reverse complement strand
TGTGTTTCTGACCAGTGTGTTTCTGACCACTGTGTTTCTGACCACTGTGTTTCTGACCACTGTGTTTCTTACCACTGTGTTTCTGACCACTATGTTTCTGACCAGTGTGTTCCTGACCAGTGTGTCTCGGAACACTGTGTTTCTGACCACTGTGTTTCTGACCATTATGTTTCCGACTGATGTGTTTCTGACCAGTGTGTTTCTGACCAGTGTGTTTCTGACCAGTGTGTTTCTGACTACGGTGTTTCTGACCCCTCTGTTTCTGACCAGTGTGTTTCTGACCAGTGTGTTTCTTACCACTGTATTTCTGACCAGTGTGTTTCTGACCAGTGTGTTTCTGAACCGTGTGTTTCTGACCACTGTGTTTCTGACCACTGTGTTCCTGACCAGTGTATTAATGTCCACTGTGTTTCTTACCACGGCGTTTCTGACCAGTGTGTTTCTGACCAGTATGTTTATGACCACTGTGTTCCTGACTAGTGTGTTTATGACCAGTGCGTTTCTGACCACTGTGTTTCTGACCACCGTGTTTCTGACCACTGTGTTTCTGACCAGTGTGTTTCTGAACAGTGCATGTTTGAGCTGTGTGCTTCTGACCACTGTGTTTCTGACCACTGTGTCTCTGAACACTATGTTTCTCACCAGTGTGTTTCTGACCACTGTGTTTCTGACCACTGTGTTTCTGACCACTGTGTTTCTGACCACTGTGTTTCTGACCAGTTGATTCCTGACCAGTATGTCTACGACCACTGTGTTTGTGACCTGTGTGTTTATCACCACTCTGCTTCTGACCACTGTCTGTCTTACCACTGTGTTTCTGACCAATGTGTTTCTAACCACCGTGTTTCTGACCAGTGTGTTTCTGAGCAGTGTGTTTCTGACCACTGTGTTTCTTACTACTGTGTTTCTGTCCACTGTGTTTCTGACCAGTGTGTTCCTGACCGGTGTGTCTCTGAACACTTTGTTTCTGACCACTGTGTTGCTGACCAGTGTGTTTCTGTCCACTTTGTTTCTGACCAGTGTGTTTATGACTACTCTGTTTCTGAACCGTGTGTTTCTGACCCCTGTGTTTCTGACCACTGTATTTCTGACCTGTGTGTTTCTAACCAGTGTGTTTCTGACCAGTGTGTTTCTGGCCACTGTGTTTCTGACCAGTGCGTTTCTGACCACCGTGTTTCCATCCAGTGTGTATCTGACCACCGTGTTTCTGACCAGTGTGTTTCTGACCACTGTGTTTCTGACCAGTGTGTTTCTTGCCACTATGTTTTTGACCACCGTGTTTCTGGCGAGTGTGTTTATGACCAGTGTATATCTGACCACTGTGTTTCTGACCACTATGTTTGTGACCAATGTGTTTCTCACCAGTGTGTTTCTGACAAGTGTGTTTCTGCCCAGTCTGTTTCTGACCACTGTGTTTCTGACTCCTGTGTTTCTGACCAGTGTGTTTCTGACCAGTGTGTTTCTGACCACTGTATGTTTGACCAATGTGTTTCTGACCAGGATGTTTCTAACCACTGTGTTTCTGATTTGTGAGTTTCTGACCACTGTGTTTATGACAACTGTGTTTCTGAACAGTGTGTTTCTGACCACTGTATTTCTGACCACTGCGTTTCTGACCACAGTGATTATGACCAGTGCGTTTCTGACCACTGTGTTTCTGACCACTGTGTTTCTGAGCACTGCATTTCTGACCAGTGTGTTCCTGACCAGTGTGTCTCAGAACACTGTGTTTCTGACCACTGTGTTGCTGACCAATGTGTTTCTGTCGACTGTGTTTCTGACCAGTGTGTTTATGAACACTGTGTTTCTGACCAGTTGTTTCTGAACGGTGTATTTGTGACCCCTGTGTTTTGACCACTATGTTTCTGACCAGTGTGTTTCTAACCAGTGTGTTTCTGACCAGTGTGTTTCTGACCACAGTGTTTTTGACCAGTGTGTTTCTGACCAGTGTGTTTCTGACCAGTGTGTTTCTGAACCGTGAGTTTCTGTCCACTGTGTTTCTGACCACTGTGTTCCTGACCCGTGTGTTTATGGCCAATGTATTTCTGACCAGTGTGTTTCTGACCACCGTGTTTCCAACCAGTGTGTCTCTGACAACTGTGTTTCAGACCTGTGTGTTTCTGACCACTGTGTTTCTGACCAACGTGTTTGTGATCAGTGTGTTTCTTACAACAGTGTTTCTGACCAGTGTGTTTCTGACCAGTGTGTTTCTGACCACACTGTTTTTGACCAGTGTGTTTCTGACAAGTGTGTTTCTGACCAGTGTGTTTCTGACCACATTCTTTCTGACCCTTGTGTTTCAGACCAGTGTGTTTCTGACCAGTGTGTTTCTGACCACTGTATTTTTTTCCAGTGTGTTTCTGACCAACGTGTTTCTGACCACTGTGTTTCTGCACTGTGTCTTTCTGACAACTGTGTTTCTGACCACTGTCTTTCTGACCAGTGTGTTTCTGACCACTGTGCTTCTTACAACTGTGTTTCCGACCTGTGTGTTTATGACCACTGTGGTCTTGACCAGTTTGTTTCTGACAAGTGTGTTTCTAACCACTGTGGTTTTGACCACGTTGTTTCTGACCACTGTGTTTCTGACCACTGTGTTTCTCACCACAATGTTTGTTAACAGTGTGTTCCTGACCAGTGTGTTTCTGACCACTGTGTTTCTGAACACTGTGTTTCTGACCACTGTGTTTCTGACCACTGTGTTTCTGACCACTGTGTTCCTGACAACTGTGTTTCTGACCACCGTGTTCCTGACCACTGTGTTTCTGACCACTGTGATTCTGACCACCGTGTTTCTGACCACTGTGTTTCTGATCCCTGTGTTTCTGACCAGTGTGTTTCTGACAAGTGTGTTTCTGACCAGTGTGTTTCTGACCACTGTATCGTTGACCAATGTGTTTCTGACCAGTGTGTTTCTGACCACTGTGTTTCTGACCACCGTGTTTCTGACCACTGTGTTTCTGATCCCTGTGTTTCTGACCAGTGTGTTTCTGACAAGTGTGTTTCTGACCAGTGTGTTTCTGACCACTGTATCGTTGACCAATGTGTTTCTGACCAGGGTGTTTCTGACCAATGTGTTTCTGACCAGTGTGTTCCTGACCAGTGTGTCTCGGAACACTGTGTTTCTGACCACTGTGTTGCTGACCAGTGTGTTTCTGTCGACTGTGTTTCTGACCAGTGTGTTTCTGAACACTGTGTTTCTGACCAGTGTGTTTCTGACCGATGTATTTCTGACCCCTGTGTTTTGACCACTATGTTTATGACGAGTGTGTTTCTAACCAGTGTGTTTCTGACCAGTGTGTTTCTGACCACAGTATTCTTGACCAGTGTGTTTCTGACCTGTGTGTTTCTGAGCAGTGTGTTTCTGAAACGTGCGTTTCTGACCAATGTGTTTCTGACCACTCTGTTCCTGACCAGTGTGTTTCTGACCACTGTATTTCTGACCAGTGTGTTGTTGACCAATGTGTTTCTGACTAGTGTGTTTCTGAACCGTGTGTTTCTGGCCACTGTGTTTCTGACCACTGTGTTTCTGACGATTGTGTTTCTGACCAGTGTGTTTCTGACCAGTGTGTTTCTGACCACTTTCTTTCTGACCCCTGTGTTTCAGACCAGTGTGTTTCGGACCAGTGTGTTTCTGACCACTGTATTTTTTTCCAGTGTGTTTCTGACCAGCGTGTTTCTGACCACTGTGTTTCTGACCCGTGTCTTTCTGACAACTGTGTTTCTGACCACTGTGTTTTGACCAGTGTGTTTCTGACCACTGTGTTTCTTTCAACTGTGTTTCCGACTTGTGTGTTTATGACCACTGTGGTCTTGACCAGTGTGTTTCTGACAAGTGTGTTTCTAACCACTGTGGTTTTGACCACGGTGTTTCTGACCACTGTGTTTCTGACCACTGTGTTTCTCACCACTGTGTTTCTGACCAGTGTGTTCCTGACCAGTGTGTTTCTGACCACTGTGTTTCTGACCAGTGTGTTTCTGACCAGTGTGTTTCTGACCACTGTGTTTCTGACCACTGTGTTTCTGACCACTGTGTTTCTGACCACTGTGTTTCTGACCACTGTGTTCCTGACAACTGTGTTTCTCACCACCGTGTTCCTCACCACTGTGTTTCTGACCACTGTCTTTCTGACCAGTGTGTTTCTGACCACTGTGTTTCTGACCACTATGTTTACGACCAATGTGTTTCCGACCAGTGTGTTTCTGACCAGTGTGTTTCTGACCAGTGTGTTTCTGACCACTGTGTTTCTGATCCCTGTGTTTCCGACCAGTGTGTTTCTGACAAGTGTGTTTCTGACCACTGTATTTCTAACCAGTGTGTTTTTGACCAGTGTGTTTCTGACCAGTGTGTTTCTGAACCGTGTGTTTCTGACCACTGTGTTTCTGTCCACTGTGTTCCTGACCAGTGTATTTATGTCAACTGTGTTCCTTACCACTGTGTTTCTGACCAGTGTGTTTCTGACCAGTATGTTTATGACCATTGTGTTCCTGACCAGTGTGTTTATGACCAGTGCGTTTCTGACCACTGTGTTTCTGACCACCATGTTTCTGACCACTGTGTTTCTGACCAGTGTGTTTCTGACCAGTGCATTTTTTAGCTGTGTGCTTATGACCACTGTGTTTCTGACCACTGTGTTTATGAACACTATGTTTCTGACCAGTGTTTTTCTGACCACTGTGTTTCTGACCACTGTGTTTCTGACCACTGTGTTTCTGACCAGTTGATTCCTGACCAGTGTGTCTATGACCACTGTGTTTATGAGCAGTGTGTTTCTGAGCAGTGTGTTTCTTACCACTGTGTTTCTGACCATTGTGTTTCTGACCAGTGTGTTCCGGACCAGTGTGTCTCTAAACACTCTGTTGCTGACCACTGTGTTGCTGACCAGTGTGTTTGTGTCCACTGTGTTTCTGACCAGTTTGTTGATGAACACTGTGTTTCAGACCAGTGTGTTTATGACCAGTGTGTTTCTGACCCCTGTGTTTTGACCACTGTGTTTCTGACCAGTGTGTTTCTAACCAGTGTGTTTCTGACCAGTATGTTTCTGACCACAGTATTCTTGACCAGCGTGTTTCTGACCAGTGTGTTTCTGAACCGTGCGTTTCTGACCACTGTGTTTCTGACCACTGTCTCCCGGACCAGTGTGTTTATGGCCACCGTGTTTCTGACAAGTGTGTTTCTGACCACCGTGTTTTCAACCAGTCTGTCTCTGACCGCTGTGTTTCAGACCTGTGTGTTTCTGACCACTGTGTTTCTGACCACCGTGTTTATGATCACTGTGTTTCTTACCACAGTGTTTCTGACCAGTGTGTTTCTGACCAGTGTGTTTCTGACCACAGAGTTTTTGACCCGTGTGTTTCTGACCAGTGTGTTTCTGACCAGTGTGTTTCTGAACCGTGCTTTTCTGACCACTGTGTTTCGGACCACTGTGTTCCTGACCAGAGTGTTTCTTTTTACTGTGTTTCGTACCACTGTGTTTCTGACCAGAGTGTTTCTGACCAGTGTGTTTATGACCACTGTGTTTCAGACCAGAGTGTTTGTGACCACTGTATTTCTGACCACTGTGTATCTGACCAGTGTGTCTATGACCAGTGCGTTTTTGACCATTGTGTTTCTGACCACTGTCTTTCTGACCACCGTGTTTCTGACTAGTGTGTTTCTGACCAGTGCATTTTTGGGCAGTGTGCTTCCGACTACTGTGTTTCTGAACAGTGTGTTTCTGACCAGTGTGTTTCTGACCAGTGTGTTTCTGACCTGGGTGTTTCTGACCAGTGTCTTTCTGACCACTGTGTTTCTGACCACTGTGTTTCTGACCACTGTGTTTCTGACCGCTGTGTTTCTGACCACTGTGTTTCCGACCAGTGTGCTCCTCACCAGTGTCTCTAATAACAGTGTGTTTCTGACTAGTCTGTTTCTGACCACTGTGTTTCTGTCCACTGTGTTTCTGAGCAGTGTTTGTATGACCACTGTGTGTCTGACCAGTGTGTTTCTGACCTGTGTGTTTATGGCCACTGTGTTATGACCAGTGTGTTTCTTACCAGTCTGTTTCTAACCACTGTGTTTCCAACCACTGTGTTTCTGACCACTTTGTTTCTGACCACTGTGTTTGTGACCAGTGTGTTTATCACCACTGTGTTTCTGACCACTTTGTTTATGACCACAGTGTTTCTGACCACTGTGTGTCCGACCAGTGTGTTAATGACCACTGTGTTTCTGACCGATGTGTTTCTGACCACTGTGTTTCTGACGAGTGTGTTTCTGACCACTGTGTTTTTGACCACTGTGTTTCTGACCAGTGTGTTTCTGACCAGTGTGGTTTGACCACTGTGTTTCTGGCCACTGTGTTTCTAACCAATGTGTTTCTGACCAGTGTGTCTCTAACCACCGTGTTTCTGACCCCTGTGTTTCTGGCCAGTGTGTTTCTGACCAGTGTGTTTCTGACCACTATATTCTTTACCAATGTGTTTCTGACCACTGAGTTTATGACCACTGTGTTTCTGACCCGTGTGTTTCTGACCACTTTCTTTCTCACCAGTGTGTTTCTGACCACTTTTTTTCTTCCTTCTGTGTTTCTGACCAGTGTGTTTCTGACCAGTGTGTTTCCGACCAGTGTGTTTATTACCACTGTGTTCCTGTCAACTGTGTTTCTGACCACTGTGTTGCTGACCACTGTGTTTCTGACCACTGTGTTTCTGACCAGTATGTTTCTGACCACTGTGTTTCTGACCAATGTGTTTGTCACCAGTGTGTTTCTGACCAGTGTGTTCCTGACCTGTGTGTTTCTGACCAGTGTGTTTCTGACAAATGTGTTTGTGACCAAGGTGTTTCTTACCACTCTGTTTCTGACCAGTGTGTTTCTGACCAGTGTGTTTTTGACCACTATGTTTCTGGCCAATGTGTTTCTGACAAGTTTGTTTCCGACCAGTGTGTTCTGACCAGTGTGTTTCCGACCAGTGTGTTTCTTACAACCGTGTTTCTGACTAGTGTGTTCCTGACCAGTGTGTTTATGACCACAGTGTTTCTGACTTGTGTATTTCTGACTAGTGTGTTTCTGAGCACTGTGTTTCTGACGACTGTGTTTCTGACCACTGTGTTGCTGTCCACTGTGTTTCTGACCACTGTGTTTCTCACCAGTGTGTTTCTGACCTGTGTGTTTCTGATCACTGTGTTTTTTAGCACTGTGTTTCTGACCAATGTGTTCCTGACCACTGTGTTTCCGACGTCCGTGTTTCTGACCACTGTTTTTCTGACCACTGTGTTTGTGACCAGTGTGTTTCTGACCAGTGTGTTTCTGACCAGTGTGTTTCTGACCACTGTGTTTCTGACCAGTGTGTTTCTGACCCGTGTGTTTCTGACCACTGTGTGTCTAACCACTGTGTTTCCGACCACTGTGTTTCTGACCACTGTGTTTCCGACCAGTGTGCTCCTGACCAGTGTCTCTAAGCACACTGTGTTTCTGACCAGTGTGTTTCTGACCACTGTGTTTCTGTCCACTGTGTTTCTGACCAGTGTGTGTATGACCACTGTGTGTCTGACCAGTGTGTTTCTGACCTGTGTGATTCTGGCCACAGTGTTAAGACCAGTGTGTTTCTTACCAGTGTGTTTCTGACCACTGTGTTTCCAACCATTGTGTTTCTGACCACTGTGCTTCTGACCACTGTGTTTCTGACCAGTGTTTTTATCACCACTGTGTTTTTTACCACTGTTTTTATGACCACAGTGTTTCTGACCTCTGTGTGTCTGACCAGTGTGTTTCTGACCACTGTGTTTCTGACCGGTGTGTTTCTGACCACTGTGTTTCTGACCAGGGTGTTTCTGACCACTGTGATTTTGAACACTGTGTTTCTGACCGGTGTGTTTTTGACCAGTGTGTTTCTGACCACTGTGTTTCGGGCACTGTGTTTCTGACCAGTGTGTTTCTGACCAGTGTGTTTATCACCACTGTGTTTCTGACCAGTGTGTTTCTGACCACGGTATTTCTGACCAGTGTGTTTCTGACCCGTGTGTTTCTGACCCGTGCATTTCTGACAACTGTGTTTCTGACCACTGTGTTCCTGTCCACTGTGTTTCTGACCACTGTGTTTCTGACCACTGTGTTTCTGACCAGTGTGTTTTTGACCACTGTGTTGCTGACCACTGTGTTTCTGACCACTATGTTTCTAACCAGTATGTTTCTGACCACTGTGTATCTGACCAATGTTTTTCTGACCAGTGTGCTTCTGAACAGTGTGTTTCTGACCACTGTGTTTCTGACCACTGTGTTTCTGACCAATGTGTTTCTCACCAGTGTGTTTCTGACCAGTGTAGTTCTGACCAGTGTGTTTCTGACCAGGGTGTTTCTGACCAGTGTGTTTCTGACCAGTGTGTTTCTGACCACTGTGTTTCTGACCACTGTGCTTCTGACTACCGTGTTTCTGACCAGTGTAGTTCTGACCAGTGTGTTCCTGACCAGTGTGTTTCTGGCCAGTGTGTTTCTGACCAATATGTTTCTGACCAATGTGCTCCTGACCACTGTGTTTCTGTCCACTGTTTTTCTGACCAGTGTGATTCTGACCAATGTGTTTCAGACCACTGTATTTCTGACCACCGTGTTTCTGACCACTATCTTGATGACCTCTGTGTTTCTGACCACAATGTTTCTGACCACTGTGCTTCTGACTACCGTGTTTCTGACCAGTGTAGTTCTGACCAGTGTGTTCCTGACCAGTGTGTTTCTGAGCACTGTGTTTCTGACCAGTGTGTTTCTGACCACTGTGTTTCTGACCACTGTGTTTCTGTCCACTGTGTTTCTGACCACTGTGACTCTGACCACTGTGTTTCTGACCACTATGTTTCTGACCACTATGTTTTTGACCACTGTGTTTCTGACCATTGTGTTTCTGACCACTGTGTTCCTGACCACTGTGTTTCTGACCACCGTGTTTCTGACCACTATCTTGATGACCTCTGTGTTTCTGACCACACTGTTTCTGACCAGTTTGTTTCTGACCAGTCTGTTTCTGACCAGTGTGCTTCTGACCAGTATGATTCTGACCACTGTGTTTATGACCAAGGTATTTCTGACCACTGTGTTCCTGTCCACTGTGTTTCTGACCATCGTGTTTCTGACCACTATCTTGATGACCTCTGTGTTTCTGACCACACTGTTTCTGACCAGTTTGTTTCTGACCAGTCTGTTTCTGACCAGTGTGCTTCTGACCAGTATGATTCTGACCACTGTGTTTATGACCAAGGTATTTCTGACCACTGTGTTCCTGTCCACTGTGTTTCTGACCATCGTGTTTCTGACCACTATCTTGATGACCTCTGTGTTTCTGACCACACTGTTTCTGACCAGTTTGTTTCTGACCAGTCTGTTTCTGACCAGTGTGCTTCTGACCAGTATGATTCTGACCACTGTGTTTATGACCAAGGTATTTCTGACCACTGTGTTCCTGTCCACTGTGTTTCTGACCATCGTGTTTCTGACCACTATCTTGATGACCTCTGTGTTTCTGACCACACTGTTTCTGACCAGTTTGTTTCTGACCAGTCTGTTTCTGACCAGTGTGCTTCTGACCAGTATGATTCTGACCACTGTGTTTATGACCAAGGTATTTCTGACCACTGTGTTCCTGTCCACTGTGTTTCTGACCATCGTGTTTCTGACCACTATCTTGATGACCTCTGTGTTTCTGACCACACTGTTTCTGACCAGTTTGTTTCTGACCAGTCTGTTTCTGACCAGTGTGCTTCTGACCAGTATGATTCTGACCACTGTGTTTATGACCAAGGTATTTCTGACCACTGTGTTCCTGTCCACTGTGTTTCTGACCATCGTGTTTCTGACCACTATCTTGATGACCTCTGTGTTTCTGACCACACTGTTTCTGACCAGTTTGTTTCTGACCAGTCTGTTTCTGACCAGTGTGCTTCTGACCAGTATGATTCTGACCACTGTGTTTATGATCAGTGTGTTTATGACCAGTGTGATTTTGACCACTGTGTTTCTGACCAGTGTGTTTCTGGCCAGTGCGTTTCTGACCACTGTGTTTCTGACCAATGTGTTTCTGACCAATGTGTTTCTCACCAGTGTGTTTCTGACCAGTGTAGTTCTGACCAGTGTGTTTCTGACCAG
>SZWC01022227.1:2714-21920 GCA_023375785.1 Penium margaritaceum | reverse complement strand
CATGTGTCCATGGCTAGCACACAAGGATCTCACCTCACCTAAAAAGTAAGGAGAGGTACCTTTATCCTAGTCAGCACACTCTGACAAGGCAATCCTAAGACCAAGGACCTTTTTGGATATTTCTCCCATCAGGTCTTGACCCTGGACCTCTTGCCTTTTTCTTTTCTCGGGCTAAGGCATGGAGCCATCACCCATGCCCACCCAGACATCGACGGTCCATGACCCCCGAAACTTTGAAAATTCATATCTCCCAATCCGACCGTTGGATCGGCCTCAAACTTAGACCGTAGACATTTTTCCACGTGATCTTTCCAATGGTGAAGTTGGATTGGCGATCGGAGCAGGCATCTGGTACTTTCCTGGAACTTGCTCCTGCGGACCTGAAATTGAGCCGGATGGCTCCCTTTCCAACACACGTTCCCTGCTCCTTGTCCCACTGACTGTCTTGACTGTGCCCAGGGCAAGTCAATGGGCTAAGTCCAGGATCTGATGTAGAAGAAGCAGAATGTGAGGCGCGTGCCTCCACTGCTCTGATACGAGTAGGTGGTGGTGCTTCCTAGTAAAGGCCATTCAACATGCATATGACATAATCCACGTGCAAGGCCATGAGATGGAGTAAGATATGCTCTTACTTACATAGTACATAACGTGAAAGGAACTACAAGGTTAGTCACAGGGAAGCAAAGTGATAAATGCCGGTTGACCGGGTCACCCACGCAAGGCTATCCATGCCTTGGATGCCACCAAGGGATCGAACCTAACTGTGAAGCAAACATGCTTCCAGTGGCTTCTCAAACACAAGGATAACTTGGACGTGTGGTCTGGAGGGATCAGCAACCTGGCATCAATCCTTTTTTGCATGCATGACTGAAAATATACTCAAACCACATCAACTATGAGAATATGTAGATGCATGCTATCCTATGCTATGTGTGATCCATGCCATGCTACAAGAATATCAAGCATGTCAGCTTTGACCACCACGGTCAAGCTCTCAACACATTCACAGTACTATGATTGCTACTTGAGCACTTGGTTGAAAAATCAGCACTGTGTGCTCCATGACGTTTACATCAGCATTGCACCCAAGAGCTACAATTTAAATCAATCACTTGTAGTGACAATGTGTGTTTGAATCTGTTTGAGTGGACAGAGTCAAGCGATCACTTGCATTACACTCATAACCAACAATATCCGTGTTAGCAATGTTCCAACATATCTTTGACGGTGTACTCCATACCCTTGTCTACTCTGTTAGGAGGTGGTGGCCACATGTCCCTGACAAGGAAGTGTGTGCGAAGGTCCTGGTAGAGATTCACTCTTCTAATGTGGAACACAAAGTTCATGTGTGATTTGATTTTTGAGATGATAGGTGTCCGTATTTCATTGATTGCAAATTGCCCCACGCACTTGGGTTTGAGTCTGACGCAATCTTTTCCTCACAAATACCCATTTGCACTACCCAGTAGGATGTGATCACCGACATGGAACTCAATGTCTGTCTGATTCTTGTCAGTTGGTTGCTTCATATGCGTCTGTACCTTTGCCAGTGTTTGGTGAATCTCAACACATACATCTGGAAATCCAACAATGATTTTTTACTATAAACATATTGCTTTACCTCTAAAACCCCAAACATCAAGGTGAGTTTACCATACACCACCTTCAAGGAATGTTTCCACCCATGGCTGATGTTGCAGAGTTGTGTGCAAGCTCGGTGGTTCACACATTGACTGCCCACTCAGCGCTACAAGGCCTGTAGAGAGCTCAAAGAAGTTGTTCCAACTATTCATTTGTGGGCTCACTCGACACATTTGTCTATTGATGGAAGGTCGTTGATAACTTCAACCGACTGTAGTAGTGAGTCATCAGCTCCTGCAAAAACCTGCTGGTAAACGGCCCATTGTTGTCACATGCAATCGAGGATGTATCAAATCCTAGTCAGACAATTTTGTTGATGAAGAGTCGCGTTGTTCCCGCGGTGGTGATGGTTGTTGTCGCCAGGATGAAGTGGGACATCTTTGAGAACCGATTGGCTACCATGAGTAGTGCATCAAACCCTTCCGGTGTGACATGTAAATCTATCACGAAGTCAATAGGGATGTCCAACCATAGTGTTTTGGATACCGATAGCAATTGAATCATATGCAAGATTTTTTATCGTCTGGACTTATAGCGTTGGCACACATTGCAGGTCTTGTGTTAACTTGCGACATTGTTTTGCATCTCGTCCACCAATCCTACTATGTGAGATTCTTGAGAGTTTTATCCTTGCCAAATTGTCTACTTCCGTTAGTGCTATCCTACTACCTGATGAATTTGATGTTATCTATTTTTCCTGGTCATACATCACTGAATTGGTTGTTTCTTTGATTTCATAAAAGCACAGAATGATTCTTCAGCTGACAAAATGAAATGAACATTTCACTTGTGACACTTCATTCCGCAATCAAATGCATTTCATTTCGAGATGGAGATTTGTTTTGCGGTGGGCTTCAACGAGCCCACTGGCGACCGTGTAAACTTCCCTTTGTGCAACGCTGTTTGGAAATTCAATTCACCGGACCATGCAAACCGCACACGAGGAGTGGTCCATATGGTCCACTTGGTCCATATGGTCCACTTGGTCCATATGGTCCACTTGGTCCATATGGTCCACTTGTTCCATATGGTCCACTTGGTCTCCTGGCATGTGACACCTCAGAGGCATTCCAGGTCAAGCATGTAGTCCTTGCGCAAAATGGCTATAAGGATAAGGACATGCACGGGAAAAACGGCAACGTTGGCCATGTGTGGCAAGCTCTTTTTGGCTCTTTCCCGAGTGTGAGAAATGAACGTGACCGGTCGTTGAATTCAATTTGGCACCACCTCAAGTTCAATTAATTAAATTAAAACAGGAAAGAATTAAGCAGTAAATGAAATAAACAATTCTTAAAATCAAAACTGCTCAATTATTCGAATCCATGAGGCAGCAGGGTATGGCACTTCCCCAATAGCATTTTTCGTACTTCATTGCTTAGTGGTACGATGTATTGGCAAGTGAATCGTCCTCAATATGGATTGCAACCCAACAACATACTTTTCTTGTACCCATAAAAACTCCACGTAATCCTCCACAAACAGCCTTAAAGGTGCAAGACTCGAATGATGAGAGATGTGTTGATTTTAGTGATTATTTCTGGCCGTTGCCTTAGACCATCTGTCGAATTTGATTTTCCAGGCCATGACTCAATGTATATTCAGTGTCGGACTTGAGAAAATCCATCCATTGAGTTTCTTGATGGCTCGTAATTGGCTGAGTTTTTAGGTACTTGAGTGCATGGCTGTTGGCTGGTGTGGATGGTAGTTCATCGGCATTCCAGGTAGCACTGCTACATGTTGGAATGACGCACAACTGTCAGCATCTCCTATTTGTGCATGGTGTATTTCAGTGCTGGTCCACGCATATTCATTTACATGTGTGCGATTGGTTGCTCTCCACCGTTATTGTCTTGGAGGAGGACGGCTGAGATTTTCCGATCGGCTTTGTTGTGGCCATCGTAGCTATGATGTAATCCACCATTGGATCTGATTACTGTACAACTAGCTTTGATGTAATCCACCGTTGGATCCAATGACTGTACGACTAGCGCTAGTGTTTCTCAAGGATTTTAATGCTTGTCGCTCTTCTTTGTACCCATCTCTGCTCGCCCGTTCTGCGAGTGAGATCGGAGAGAAACACTGACACTCTTGTGTATTCCTTCACAAATCGACAATGATAGATTCACAGTCCCATGAATACATGGACGTCCCACATGTTGGTAGATGTCAGTCAACCACCGAATGTCTCTACTTTCTTCCGGTCCCTGGTGATCCAACTGCTGTCGGTGAGCTGCCCAAAAGCGTAAGAGAACAGTCCATGGTGATCCAACTTTGGAAATGTTCATTGTGCCCCTACAACGTGTTGCTATACACCAAGGTGTCATCCAGGTATACCAAGGTAAACTTGTTGAAGCACAACCATGATGAACTCTTCGTGGTTACCATAAATGGTGTAGGCATACTTGAGAGTCCAAACAACATGACCGTGCACTCGAAGTGCATTTTTTGGGTCTGGAATCCTCCATTTGCTAGTTAATAACCAAGAGTAAGCATTCTACGATAATGAGTATTAGAGTTGTCAAACACATGTATACAATGACGAAAAACAAAATGAGGCATACGTGGGATCTTGGATCAGTGAGCAGAACAATGCGTGCGATGTTGCGTCATGAGTGATGAATTTAAGAAACTCTGCGAAGGAGTTGGGGGGTTTTGAGAGAGTTCAGACGCAGTTCTATAGAGATCTTACACTATTGAAGAGTTTCCCAAACAATATTGCAACACCAACACAGTTCACGATAGTTCTGTTGACCCTTGTGAAAAGTAGTTTGTCTTCTAGAATATAATTTAAGGTTGGGATATGTGGCCAGTAACCCTCGGTCAGTGCGTGTTGGGCCACAGTTGTAATGTTAGAAATAACCTAGCACAGAGTTGAGGGACTTGTGTACATCAAGGACGTAGCAGGCAACAGGTTATTCTAGTTCTCAGGCTACTACTACATGCACATCGTGGTCCGACTTATAAAGAAAGAATTGTTTTCCAATTTGGACGGTGAGTGTTACATTGTACGAAACATGGAGAGTTTGTAGGGAGAAGGTACGCCATCGCCTTTCCACATTTATCATATAAACATCAAGAAGACTGAGATCTGCACCTAATACAAACACTTACAATTCACAATCATTTCATTTCAACTCACAAACAACACGACAGCATTGATGGCTTTCATGAAAAACATTTTCCAGATATACCTCTATGGCTTTTTTGTCATATATCTTGACGTATTTTTGGTGTGATGCCACACCCTGGAGGGACACAATGGACATATTCGTAAAATTCTGTGTATTTGACAAAGATGTGAATAATGTAAAAGACTCTTGAAGTGCGATTTCATTCAATGAATTATGATTTTTTTGGACCACGTCATCAGTGGCGGACAGGTTAGGATGGACCAAAAGAAAGCAAAGGCAGTTGCTGATCCGCTGACACCCACCAACGTATAGGACTATGTGCCACTATCCGATCTGAGCTCCTATCCAATCTCACTTAAAACACTGTAGTGGGATTTGGGAGATCGTGACGAAGAAGTTGCACCTCTTTGAGAAATTCTCAGACCTTGGTGCCAGCCCTAAGATTGGCAGGTCTAATGGTGGACTCCATCAATGAGCACCGACGAGTCCAATTGTACAACCAGAGCCAATCCCCACAAGTACAAAAATGGTGGAGAATAGTCGGTTGCGTACATGTCAAGAAGATTGCTCAGGCCAAAGCTAACTTGTTTAGTACATAAAGAACAGACGCGTGTAGCCGTGCACACATTCAAAATGTGGCAATGATATGTGGAATACTGACAATGTGTGTCGGTACTGACCACCACACACTGAAATATTTTGAGTATCTGCCGGGTTTGAGATGTCGGAAAACTAGATGGATGGAGTCCCTTGAGTCTACGTTTTACCACGTCAAAGTAAAACCATCTTAAAAAAACAAATCTGGTGAGTTCTCTACGTTGGTGACCAGATTGGATGACCAAGACCAGCACATTTCTCGTCAAATGAGACCCATACCTTGTAAGGCAATTTGCAAAGGCAAATAGGATTAGGATGAAAGTTCTGGTTTGATGACTCATTCTGGCAACGGTGATCTTCTTGCCAGCCATTGTACTTGGAAGGGACACATTTCTTCCTAATGCAAGTGGAGGAATGCTACGACATTGGTCTAGGTTGACACTTCAGCAAAGAATAAACAATTGGAAAGTACTTGTGGTCAATAAACATGCAGCCCGGCGTTGTAAGCTACTAAAATACATGTGATGTGTGTCAATGTCAAAAGTAGAGACAACCCAAATCATGGGGTTTGCATCAACCACTATGGGTACTCAAGGAACCATGGTGAGAAATTTCCATGGACTTCTTGACTTCGTGCCTGTCACACCAGAGGGATTGAACGCAGTACTTGTAGTAGTCAACCGGTTCTCAAAGATGTCACACTCTTTCACAACAACAACCATGACTACCAGTAAGAGAACATACGGTTTTCCTCAACAACATTTTTTATCCCATGGTTTCCATCGTCCATTGCAAGTAACTATGATGAGAGTTTTGCAAGCAAACTTTGGTGAGAGATGATGAATCATTATGACAGTTGGATCAAGCTATCGACAGCCTTCCATCCTTAGACTAACAGGTAGACTGAATTTACTAATCAGATTCTTGAACGACTGTTCGAAAGTCCGAGCCACATCGAACTCTTATGGCAATCAAGCTATTCACATCCAATCTCTCATACAAATCTACAAAATCCATTGTGCTGGCAAAAATCCCCTTCCGTGTACTTCATGGTAAATCTCCCTCAACTCTAGCAGAGATGTGAAGTCTGAGCAACATACTAGCAGTCAACAGCCAACAAAGAGACCTCAAAATCATATGGGACAAAACTATCCAGATACTCGTGAAGACAAAAGCGACGATGAAGCGAGCAACCAACAAGTACCAAACACACGCCGAGTTCCACATTGGTGATTTCTCCCTACTTTGCTCTGCAAACATATTTTTACGTGGAGAAAAATGAACAAGTCTCAAACCACATTAGTAGGGCCATTCACAATGGAGGAAATGCATAAGTCAATTATCGTAAGATAATGACTACCAGAAAGCATGGCCATCTGCTTGGTGTTGCATGTTAGCATAACTAGAATCTAAAAGGACCCAAGCAAGCACTCTTCTGGCACAGACGTGCCACTTCCACCTCCTACGCGGATGAGGACACAAATTACACCATTAAAGATGTTTTAGGACACCACCATCATGGAAAAGTTACAAAACATATTGTCAAATAGCAGAGATATGATGATTTGCAGAACAGTTAGAGACCCTAAAAAAAAAAACTAAACGTTGATCATCCAATCGACGATGATTTTGAACGAAATCGGCCTACGTATGGCAACATATTGGAGTGTTGCTGTCAAAAGGAAGGAGAAATGTTATACATCTGGCGTACAATGATCGCTAGATTCCAAGCCTGGCTACTTCTTCTGTTAGAATCATGGCCTACTGTGCATTGACCTCCATAAATTCATTCCAATCGGCTAGGGTACTTTGGCCACCAAGTTTGACCTTTGATATCTCATTCAAGAAGGATCACACAGATTTAACATTGTTCTTAGCGTGTTAGAGAAACTATTACGAGCCATGTTGATGGTTTTATACAGTTAGTCCACTTCTGGAAGGTGTTGGACTTCGTAAAGACTTGCCTTGATGTTCTCAGATTCCCTGTAGCTTATTAATGGACTTTCTTTAAAAAACCTCTCATGGCATAGTGTTGTATGCATCGCTCAACTCAAGCTTCCAACATCACAAACATACCTCAATCGTTTTTTTGCTATTGTATATGTATGCTAAACAGTATTGAAACTTGCCAGTGATACAAACTTATTACTAGTTATAGATTATAAAACTGTCCTTTGTATACAGGGCCTTCAATGACATCACCATCAAGTGGGTAGCATTAAAGGGCATTGAGTGACGCCACCATCAACAAAGTATAGAGTGGTAGACGATACAAGAACTATCAAACTGTCCTTTGTATCATTTTTCTTGAAAGAAAAATCATCGGTTGAAATTTTAATCTGCTCACAGCAAGGGACAGTGGTTCTTGATGGTAATGTCATTCAACACCCTGTGTTTTGCACACATCCACATCTCACAGGTTTTCTTTAAAGTAAAGCACATGTGACGTGCAATGATGCTGACGGTTTGATGAACCATCAACGAAGCATCTTGTCCGGTTTCTTTCTTAGCGTGGTGAACTCGTGATTACTCACTAAGTAGGTACCCTTCATTGTCCGTGTGCGTCTCGTTTCAGGTCTGTCTTATGGTTACTGCCACTTTGTAAGGGTAATCATTGGGACAGTCTGTCGAGGAAAGTCCATTTAAACTCCTTGACATATTATGCAAGTTCCTTTGGAGTAATAGCACAATTCACACGTGTCAAGGTTGATGCGGTTGTTGTTACTGTCATGCTTGAGCTCTTCCACTTAGACTAGCCATGCTTGAGCTCCGTGCCAAAGGCATCTCTTGGCCATGTATTGAGATATTAATTGTGTGCATTCGCTTGCGGCTGTCGCAACCTCCTCTTCTCATCCCTCCTTTGTTGATTCCCATAACTTTAATTCCATCGTGGATGACGCAATTAGAGACAACTTCTGCCACTAATGTTGATGTAGACCGCACCGTTGCTCCCGTCCACTCACGGATTGGTCACTCGTTGGACGAGTTCTCCAAGCCATTACATCCTGTAGTTCCCCGATTTACAGTCATTGTGGTTCAAAAAGTTGAACAATTTACAGTTGTCCACGGACGGTTTTACTTTTGAACACCCTTGCTCAGTTTGCAAACCTAGCTTGCGAACCCTCAAAATCCTAAAACAAGCTCATCCATCTAGTTGTCCCGGTTCCGTTATGTGACTTTTACAACCCCTCGGTTGCACCCATAGTAGTATCACTGGTTATTCATCTTTGTACCTCTTGTTTGAATGTTTCTATCTCAGGAACCCTCGTCTGCACTCCTGAGAGCCTTTCATGTGGGCAAGCAATTGATGCAATGTTTTCGGATTGGAAAGGATCTCCACATCTACTCATGCCCTTTGACGTTTCCGGGCTCCTTTCTTTCTCCTTAGGGATTCCTCCACCTTTCTGGCCTGCTATTGCCGCTTCAGACATGGATGCAAGATATTACCTGAGTTCCGGCAAGTCTAGCACAGGCATCGCTCGTGTTGGTCCAAGGTGTTAATGCCCATCAGACATGAGGTTGTCTTTCACAAAAAAAAAATCACCACCAGCTGTTGGATTCCTGCATCCAAGCATTGTAGTCAGTGCTACCAATGCTTTGAGCTACTGTGATCATTCACTGAATGAAATGTTAAGTGCCGAATGTTGTAGTGGTTTTCTACATATCATGCTTGAGGCTATTATGATAGCAAAAATAGATTTCATCGAGGGTGATGTCACTACCAGTGATTATTTTACAGAAGCATCATATTCAATCCATCATACTAGACTGCTAACACAAGCGTGAAAGCTTGTACCATGCGTCAGGCTTTTTATCCAGTTTTCAAAGCATGTGCAGATGGCATGCACAAATGTGAGCTTCTTCTCCAACGGTGCCAAAGAATCGCGCTACATCAAATTCATCCTTTTGAAGATATAATATTTGCGGCCAACCGTGTGATAGAGTGGTCGTGTGAGCCGTTGATTAGCACCCGCAATTCTCGTGCTGATGTTGTGTGGTCTTTGGACCAAACTACCAACTTATTTGGTAGTTTGGTCAAAGCAAACTGCGTCAAAGCAATGCCTCGTCCAGTCTTATTTCAATTGTTGTCGAAAACCTCTAAACTTGTTACCCATATCTGAACCTTCAGTCTTTTGGATTTTGTGGGTTCGAACGGCTTTGGAAGTGCCAGCCAGATTTGGAGTTTTTGTCACTGGGCACTGCTTGAAACGCATGCCCATCACCGGAGTCATCAGATTTTCCAGAGTTATGCCATTGACCGTGAAGCCTTTCGCTGCTGCCTGATTCCCATGGAGAGCATCGTGAATCATGTAGTGTGCTGATCCACAAAGGGTGGCTTTTACTAGGGCAACTATATGCGAACTCCTTGGTTTGCGACTCGCCTAGACGCGAGGTGACAGGTCCAGATCGCGACAATGGTAGGTGCCTGTTTTGATTGCCAGTAAATTATAAATGTCAACTTTGGACTTTTATGTCTATTTTATGCCTGTTTTCAAGCCGCACATATGCAAGGACCTGCTATCGTTGGAAACCAGTCTCGTGTGTGCTGTTCTAGAGATCGAGTAGACAACGACGCTGATCGATGGAGACCTTTTTGTTTTCTGAGCAGGTGCAAACAAATTTCTCAAGAACACACCTTCTGGTCTCTGGTTCAAAGAAATAGTCCCCAAGAATGACGCATCCGCGAGATACACCAAGTTCCTGGCATTTGTGGAGTGACAAAAGCGACTCACACTGGCATTCGCCCTTCTCACTCGTTTCTCGCTTCTGATTAGCCAGTGTGTTGTGTGTTGCATTCTTGGTTTGTCAATTTATGTTGGCATCGATTCGTCCCGTGCCGGACAAATCGATGCCAGCATCATCCGGTTTTGTTTCACTTTTCTCCATGTCTCTTTTCGTCGGCTGTCATGTTGTATGTTCACCCTCCCATCACATGGACACCCGATGGGAGGGCGCTTCCAGAATAGGGCTCTCTGAGTAACCAGGAGGCTGTATGGCAGTATCCATGTACGAATCCTCACGGGAGGCAGTTCACATTAGGAGGGGGGTAGAACTCGGCACCCGGCACAAATTTGTCCTTTTTATTCATGTTTGGGCCCTTTTCTGGAATTTTCCCTTTCAATCTGTCTTATTCCTTACCTGCAATGTTCAACACTACCATGTTAGTAATAAACTTTGTGGTGTTTTTGGAATTTTCACATGCAAATGCTATTGGCAACGGTTGATATGGTTGAACGAGGAACAACGTGGCTCAATCTACACGCGCTGCCCTAGAAGCTCGCCACAAATAATTTTAAACTCAATTTTTGGACTTCAAAGCATGATAGAACTGTACACAGCCAGATTCAAGACCACCGACCATATGATATGGTTTCCTTGTACCAAGTGTCCCCCTTTTATTTTATTTGTTTCTATAAACACACCCCCACCACACTTTGTCTGCATAATTTTTAGTTTTGCCTCCACCTTTCATGTACTAGTATGAATCTACTGATCCTCCATTCCAGAAGTTTTTGCATGGGTCTGCTGCTAATCACCGAGTGTACTTGCTTTATTCACCATCTTGTCGTGAGGTTTATAATATTCTGGATGGACAAGATGTGTTGAAGACTTGTGCAAAGATGTCATCTTGGACTAAAGTCACTAGCTGCCCCTACAGCATCACTGCATTCTGACACGAAGTATGACAACGAGCGAAACCTGGATGGTTTGAGGGGAGTAGAAGACAATTCAATGAATGATGACTATTGGATGAGAAATAGTTAGTAGTAAGTGTACTTCAATGATTATTGTTGGAACTATCGAGCACATGCACATAATATCAAAAACCATAAGTAGGTGAACTTTTATTCTTAAACGCTTGTGTCGAGCAATGCATGCAATGCGTTGACCTCTTGCATGCAATGCAAGAGGTCAACGCTTGTGTTGACCTCTTGCATGCGGACGTCATGGGACCTCTTGCCCATGACGCTCTCGGGGGCGTTGATCGCTACGTCCTCTGTCTCACCGATGATTTTTCTCGCATGCGCTGGGTGTTTTCCCTTCGGCAAAAGAGTGATGTCTGTCCCACGCTTGAGACCTGGCTGCCTCACGTCGAACTGGCCTGTGGTCGTCGTCTGAAGGTGTTTCGCTGTGACCGTGGTGGAGAATTCATGGGTCCCACTGCCCGCTTCTTGACATCTCACGGGGTGTGTATGGAACCCTCGGCTCCATACACACTCCAGCAGAACGGTGTCTCTGAACGTTGGAACTGCACTCTTGCTGATGGTGTCCGCACTCTCCTCAGCGAGTCCTCTCTCTCCCATGTCTTCTCTTTTGAGGCCATGTCTTACATGACCTACGTGTGGAACCGTGTCCCCCAAGGGTCCCCTCCCTCGTCACGTTACTCCCTTTGAGCGTTGGTACGGTCGTCGTGTTGATCTCCGTCTCGCTCGTGTTTGGGGCTGTGTCGCTGCCGTCTGGTTGCCGGACGATGCTCGTGATGGCAAACTAAGCCCCCGTGCTCATCTTTGCACCTTCCTTGGTGTCTCCGCCATGTCCAAAACATGGCGCTTCTGGGACTCTGACCGCTCTCGTGTCATTGAGTCCCGTGACGCCTTGTTCTTCAAGAATGTCTTTCCCCATGATTTGGCCCATGTCCCTCCCTCTTCCTCTCTCTCCTCGCTCCGTCGGCTTGGGAGGGTGTGTCTGTTCCAGCCTCCGATCTCCGTGTGTTCTCCTCTCCCTCTCACACGGAATCTCAGTGTTCCCCCAACACAGACGCTGCAGACGAGGACTCCTCCTTGGAGTCCTCGTCCTCCCCTACCTCTTCTGAGTCTGCAGCGTCACAGTCCTGCTCAGACTCCGTGTCGTCTCAGCCGTCCTCTGGCGGTGCCGATGCCCCCCACTTGGTGCCTGTTCACACACAGTCCCCCGTCCATTCTGTTCTCGACTCATCCCCTGAATCGTCCTCTGAGTCTCCTCCGGTTGTTGACATGATTGGATGTGACCCAGCTCGGACTGTGGCCTCTGAGCCTGAGCCCTACACTCGTGGGGGAAGCCTTCGCGCCCTCCCCCCTTCTCAGCCCTCTCAGTCCTCCCGTGGGCGCTCCCGCTCCGCTGGGACACCTTCTGAGTCTGTCTCTATCAACTCGTCCAGGGCTCCTCAGTCCACACAGCGAGTCACACGCTCCAGCGCCTCGTCCTCCGCAGCTAGCCCCTCGGTGCGGCCCACCGGCCTTCATGCACTTGGCCTCTCTATTAGCGTCATGCATCCCAACTCAGCAGTCGGCCACGCTCTCGTAGCCCATGAGTTTCACAGTGCCCTAGAGACTCCCGACGCCGGGTAAGTTGCATCATGCTTCGCGGCCTCAGGGCTCTCTGCCCTTCCTCCCGAGCCTACCACTGTCCGGCAGGCTCGTGAGGCAGCTGATGGTGACCTCTGGGAGAAGGCCATGCAGGAGGAGCTCACAGCCCTCCGAGAGCATGGAGTTTTTTAGCTTGTGGACCTCCCAACAGGCTGCAAGACAGTCTCTGCCCGGTGGGTACTTCGGCGCAAGCTGAAGCCCAATGGGAAAGTCGACCCGTACAAGGCCCAACTCACGGCCAAAGGTTTTTCCCAGATTCCAGGGATTGATTTTGATGAGACCTTTGCACCGGTCGGGAGGTACACCACTGCTCGAGCACTGTTGAGTCTCGTCGCCCAGCATGACTGGGAGCTGGAGCAGATGGACGTCAACAATGTTTTCCTGCATGGAAAGCTCGATGAGGAGATCTACATGATCTAGCCACCTGGCTTTACCGATGGCACAAACAAGGTGTGGCGACTGCACAAAGCCCTCTGCGGGCTCAAGCAGTCACCGTGCTATTGGAACATGGAGATCTCCTCCACCCTTGAGCGAGATGGTTACCGTCGCAGCACTGTTGATCCGGCACTCTTCTTGAGTGCCCCCTCCGAGCCATTTGTGGCCATCCTTGTCTACATTGACGATCTACTCATCGCCTCACCCAGCCCCGCAGCTGTCCAGTCCGTGAAGAACTTGCTGCAGTCTGCGTACAGGATGAAGGACCTAGGTCCTACACGTGTTTTCCTGGGCATCGAACTTGAGTGTGACCGCCAGCGTCGCACTCTGCACGTACACAAGGCTGCGTACATTCGCACGCTGGGGGAGCGCTTTGCTTCTCTGCTTGCTGACATTCCCGCTGCTTCCACACCAATGACTCCGGCAGGTCAGCGCCTGCTGAAGTCACTCGATCCAGCTCAGCTGGGGGCGATTGTTGATGTCACCGAATACCTCAGTGTGGTCGGCTCCCTCATGTATCTCGCTACCACCACTCGGGCGGACGTTGCCTTCTCGGTCAACTTCCTTGCCCAGTTCTCCCGACAGCCACGTCAGAGACATCTCGAGGCGGCACTTCGTGTGATCCGCTACGCGCTGTCCAATGCACGTGTGGGACTGTGCTATCGTGCACAGCCGTCTGTGGTCGTAGACGGTTACACAGACATTGACTGGGCGCATGACACGGATGCTCGTAGGCGTACTGGCTACGTCTTTCTTGTTGGTGGGACTGCTGTCTCTTGGAAAAGTGGTAAACAGGGCTGTGTTGCTCGAAGCTCCAGTGAGGCTGTGTACGTGGCACTCGGTGCAGGTATGTGTGAGTGTGTGGCTGTCCCGCCTGTTGCAACAACTGCGTGTCCCCATCCGTTGCATTACTCTACGCTGTGACAACCAAAGTACAAAGGCAATCGCCGAGCACGATGGCATGCATCAATCTTGCACAAAGCACATCAACATCGAGCATCACTTTGTACGTGAGCGCATCGCTGCTGGAGAAGTTCAGGTGGTCTGGGTCGACACTCGTCAGCAGCGTGCAGACTTCCTTACTAAAGCTCTCAGCACTGGCATGTTCAAAGCGGCTGTGCATGCTGTTGGTCTGCTGCGCTCACATGATGCTCCTGGTTGATGCGAGTCATGTACGTCTTGGTGTTCTGCGACGTGCTCTCAGTGTGTGTGTGTGTGTGTGTGTGTGTGTGTGTGTGGGCTGCTCGTCTGTGGGTCATGGGGGAGTGTTGGTTATGGTCGTGACACACGCAAGTGCCCTCTTGTCCCTCCACACACTCTCACATCATCACTACAGGTGATTAAGCTGGACTGAGGCTCTCTGGAGCAAGAATGTGACACAGTATGAGCTGCTCATTGGTGGTGCCACCAACTGACTACCAAGTGGTGATCACACCACCAACCTTTTCATGAGCCTCAGTTTAGAGCTGACTCCACTAGCGAAATGGGGGATACATTTGTAGAATTGCATGCCCGTGGTTTGGTTGAATTGTCACACACTCGCATGCACTTAGGGTGGTAAACCAGGTTGCTAATCCTTGGGGACCACATGTCCGGTTTGTACCGGCATGTGAGCAACCGCCTGGAGCTCGCTTGCTCCAGGGTCGGCTTCAAGCCCCGGGTGGCGTCCGGGCCCCACGTCGAGCACCTCGCGTGGGTGGCCCGGTCAACCGGTACAGACCACCTCGTTCGCTTGTTACTCACTAACTTCTTGTCACTTGTGTGAAAGTGAGTTTCCCCCCGATCCATGGTGTCACCCCATCTCTCGCTCGCCTACTTGCCTGCTTTCATGCTTGTTCAGCAGCCGCTGCTACCTACAGTACTTGCTTGCGATGTCCGGTATTTGTTTCAAAAAAACCCTGGTTGCTAAGCGAAGTTTGTCCAATTCGCTCGTTCTTCTCGGACTAGGAGTCGCTTCCGCAAGAAAAACAACGCAAAGAGAGAGTCTGTTGTCCAGAAGGTACATAAGTGTAGAAAAAATGCCTAAAAATTACGCGATGAACTCTCGGTGGACAAAAACGCCAACCATAGATAGAATTGTCCTCGCGAAAGTTGGTGTGCAATGGATTTTCTGATGTCAGCGCAGATTCTCGGCTACCGAGCCAATTGCATCGGGTTCCTATGTAACCCCAAAAATGGCGCGCCAACAAGTTGCTAGTGCTCAGAAGAAATGAATGAAGAATTCTTTGTTGGGAGAAGTAGGGGGCCTGAAAACCCGGGNTGCATTTGTTCTACATGCCTGCAAAACTAGCTAAGTTTAACGAGGCCCCTACTTGAAAACAATGCTCTCTTTAGTGGAAACGGATTTCAGTCTTCTTATCCGCACAAGAAATCAGATTTCAACAATCATAAGTTAGATGAAAAGACACCTAGAATAAAGAGCGCGAGGAACCACAGAGCAAAATGCCACAGTTTGGCTATGACTCCCCAAACTCGAGAACCTGCACAAAAAAAGCCAGTCGCAAGCAAAAACAGGTAAGAACGTATCGTGTGAAGTTGAAAATTGATAATTGACCGCCTCCAAATGGCCAGCTAGTCCCTAGTTGCCGGTATGCTAGAATCTTGCAGAAAACGAAACTACCGTCTCATGATGGTCCGCAATCGAGGACAAATTGCGCCGCTGAATTCAATCCAGAACGGTCGTCAACTGTTAAATTGGGACAAAAACAATTTTTTTGCGCAAAAATTACCCAACCGCCGACAACGCCTCCCCGGCATATTAAGAAGAAAACTCCCCTTCTTTTCTACGTTGCCTAAGTCCGTTTGATGTCGCGGTTTGGTCGGCAGTGTTGGGGATGTTGGGGCTCAGCGAGGCACTAGCACATTCCCGTGTGGGTGATTTCCAGGCGCTTGCACAAAGACAACGACAGCTTCGTTTTCGCGACGGCGGCCGTGGCTTGTTCGGAGCGCGCGCCCTCGCTCTCTCCCTTGGCGTATGTGTGCTCCACAGCGGACCTGTTACCGGACCTCGTTGCCCTCTCTGGCCCTCTCCTGCCAGCATCCACAGCGACCTCCCCGCTGTGCCCCTCATGGGCTGGGGCCATCACCGTTCTTCCCAACATCATCACATGCTGCATTCTTTTCTCTAGCAGCGCTCCTGCTGGGCACGCCGGCTGACCCACATCGGCAGCTGAGTTCAGATCTTTTGCATGACCTCCGTGGTGCTTGGATTTAGGCCACAGGGGAGGCAGCAGTGGTACACTGCTCCTGCCCACTGCAGCAGCAGCGCGACCCGCACCATGCCACTGCCTGCCGGCGCATTCTCGTCCGTAGCTGTTGGACCGTGGGCTCCCGTGGTGCGGCGTTGTGGCTCCAGGACACTCCCACCGGGCCAAATGACCGGGTCCATCTCTCCACGTCAGACTTCCCTCTCCACGCCAACCTTTGGCTTGGCCTTCCCTTGGGCTATCTGGAGCATTGCCAGGTGAACAGATTCACTCCTAGTCACGTGGCAGCGAGGCTCCAGGTTCATAACGAAGGTCGACCATACCATTCGTCATGAGTTGGCGTACATCTGCCGTGAGCATGCCCTTCCGACGCGAGTCGAGCCCTTGGACCTGCTTCCGACGGCCGGGGTGGATTTGCGCCCGGACCTCATCTTGGAGGATCGGGAGCAGGACACAATGTGAGTGGTGGACGTCACCACGGTGGACGCGCACGTGGCGACAGCATCTTCTGAGGGCCGCGTGCTTCACCATGCAGAGGACATGAAGAGGGCCAAGTACCACCCGGCCTTGATCCATCGCCCAGGCTGGGCCCAGCAGCCCCTTTCCTGGGAGGCACTTGGGGGTCTGAGGCCGGCAGCTTGAGACTTCTTGCGTCGTTTGTCTCAGCTGTGCCTTCACCGTGGGCCTGAGGGGGCTTCTCAGGCGGTCTTGGCAGGTTGGGCGAGACGTTTAGTTGCTCACTTCGCGCAGCGCCTTTTGTTGGCAGGCGTTCGGCGTCAACGTGCAGTTATCCGTCAGTTATCCGTCAGGCATGTGTAGCTCACGGGCAACCAGATGCCGTCCTCCAGCATGATCTCTGTGGGGCCATGCCTGCTCCAGCTCTAGGCAGCGGCCGAGGGGACGAAGGACTGGGATCTGCAGCGGCTGGCGCGATGGCAGCTGCAGTTGCCACTGAGCCTCGGAGGGGCCGGCCTTCTCATCGCTCGAGACCGAGCACCTCTCGCCTACGCCTGCGACACGGGGTCCCTCTTGCACACCCTCGCGTCTGAGTTTGGGTCCTTCCTCCCCGCCGGCGGGAACCTCGACTTCCTTTGCCCGCTCTTGGGGCAGGTCGAGGATAAGCTGCCTCTGTCGGTGTTGCGGGCCTTCCCATCCATGGAGGCCTTGCGTCAGGGAAGGGAGCCGCGGGTTTACCAGCAGCTCTTCTTCGCGAGCCGCCGGGAGCGGTGGGTGGGGGACGCCGGGGCGGTGGCGCTGCGCCATTGCGCAAGCGACAGGCCCGTCCCGTGCGACCCCAGCACAGGCTGCTGTTGCCGGGCTCAGAGCAGGCGCTGGGCCCCAGCCACGCGGGGGAGCTCCCTTTAACTTCAGGCTACGCCGAGCGGAGTCAAAAGACAGGACCTCTCTCTCGGACGAGGACTTCGGCCTTCACACCCAGCTATGGTTGGGCCTCCCCTTGGGCCCAGCAGGAGCAGGTAGGGTTGGACGGGTTGGAGCCGGCCGCGGTAACACGACGGGAGAGGGAGGAGGGGGCAGTGTGGCGCGTCCACAACGCCATCTCCGACGAGCTTGCAGACATCTGCCGGGAGCACCGCCTCACCGTCCACATTGAGCCCGCGCAAGTACTGCCGTTACCCGGGGGTAGGCGCTTCCTCCGCCCGGATCTCACCCTGGAGGACCACGCGGCCGGCACTACCTGGGTCCTGGATGTCACCATCATGGATGCACAGGGACAGCGGGCCACTCTGCTAGCGGACGCCGTTCAAGCGGCCGAGCGGGACGAGTTCGTGTATGCAACAGCGTAGCAGACGAGTTCTTCACCTTCCTCCGTCGGCTGGCGCAGCTCTGCCTCACTCGAAAACCCCGCCAGTGCTCTGCTGGGGCCTGTGAGCACTGAGCCTAGCGGGCGGTTGGTAGTCCTGGCTCAGTGCGCCGCTCTCGCCAGAGTCCGAGCCCAGTGTGCGGCCATCTGCTACTACACTGTCACCCATTCCCTGTCCCAGGCCCCCTACCCGCCGGAGGTCGCACCAATCGCTCTGCGCGCGCGTGTGCGCCATGCGCTGGCGCTGTCTGACTTATGCAGGATCGAGCCTGCCCTTCGTGGCCTCTAGCTTGCATGCCCACCGTATTGTGGCGTCGGTGGCGACCAACAAAGGAGACAAGGCATCATTTCCACGGCTTCAAAAGAGAGATCAGGCAACACAAACACAGCCTTAAACGAAAGAGACCAGGCAGCATTCGTACGACCTTCAAAAAAGAGACCGAGCAGCACTTCCACGACTTTCAAAAGGAGACTGGGCAGCATTTCCACAACAATTAGAAGGAGATGGGGCAGCATTTGCACAACCTTAAGAAAAGAGACAAGGCAGCATTTCCACGACCTCAAGAAACAGACCGGGCAGCATTTCCACGACAATTAGAAGGAGATGGGGCAGCATCTCCACGACCTCAAAGAAAGACACCAGGCAGCAATCCCACGACCAGAACAAAAGAGACCGGGCAGCATTTCCACAACCTTAAAAAGAGAGACCGGGCGGAATTCCACGACATTAAAAAAGGAGACGATGCAGCATTCCCACTACCTCAAGAAAAGAGACAAGGCAGCATTGCCACAACCTTGAGAGAACAGACTCAGCAGCATTTCCACGCACCAAGAAGAGAGCCAGCAGCCGATTTGGATGTGCCGCCGCCGTCCCCATCGCTGTTGAGCTTGATCACCCTTTCTGCTGCTACTCCTGACTGCCCGAGGTACGAGCGAGTCAGCTCGTCCACCCGCACCAACCCCTTCGCCCTGCGGTGGGAAATAGCACGTCAGTGTGAGAATTTGGTGGAAATCTTGAGAAAACACAC
>SZWC01022226.1:19184-42245 GCA_023375785.1 Penium margaritaceum | reverse complement strand
TTTGGTTTCTGTGACCCGGCTTTGGTTTCTGTGACCCGGCTTTGGTTTCTGTGACCCGGCTTTGGTTTCAATGACCGGGCTTTGTTTCTGTGACCCGGCTTTGGTTTCTGTGACCTGGCTGTGGTTTTTGTGACTCGGCTTTGGTTTCGGTGACCTGGCTTTGGTCTCTGTGACCCAACTTTGGTTTCCGTGACCCGGCTTTGAATTATGTGACCTGGCTTTGGTTTCTGTGACATGGCTTTGGTTCTTGTGACCCGGTTTTTGTTTGTGTGACCCGGCTGTGGTTTTTGTGAAACGGCTTTGGTTTCTGTGACCAGCCTTTGGTTTCTGTGACCCGGCTTTGGTTTCTGTGGCCCGGCTTTGGTTTTTGTGACCGGGCATCAGACTCTGTGATCCGACCTTGGTTTTTGTGACCTGGCTTTGGTCTCTGTGATCCGGCTTTGGTTTCTGTGACCCGGCTTTGGTTTCTGTGAACCGGCTTTGGTCTCTTTTGCCGGGTCACACAAACCAAAGCCGGGTCACAGAAACAAAAGCCGGGTCATAGAAACCGAAGCAAGGTCACAGAAACCAAAGCCGGGGCACAGAAATCAAAGCCGGGTCACAGAAGCCAAAGCCGGGTCACAGAAACAAAAGCCGGGTCATAGAAACCGAAGCAAGGTCACAGAAACCAAAGCCGGGGCACAGAAATCAAAGCCGGGTCACAGAAGCCAAAGCCGGTTCACAAAAACCAAAGCCGGATATCAGAAACCAAAGCCGGGTAACAGCAACCAAGGCGGGGTCACAGAAACCAATGCCGGGTCAGAAAAACCAAAGACGGGGCACAGAAACCAAAGCCAAGTCACATAAACCAAAGCCAGGTCACACAAACCAAAGCCGGGTCACAGAAACCAAAGTCGGATCACAGAAACCAAAGCCGGGAGACAGAAAGCAAAGCCGAGTCACAGAAATCAAAGCCGGGTCACAAAAACCAAAGCTCGGTCACAGAAACCAAAATTGGGTCACAAAAACCAAAGCCGGGTCACACACACCAAAGCCTGGTCAAAAAAACCAAATCCGGGTCACAGAAACCAAAGCCCGGTGACACAAACCAAATCCGGGTCACAAAAACCAAAGCCGGGTCACAGAAACCAAAGCCGGGTCACAGAAACCAAAGCCGGGTCACAGAAACCAAAGCTGGGTCACAAAAACCAAAGCCGGGTCAAAGAAACCAAAACCGGGTCACAAAAACCAAAGCCGGGTCATAGAAACCAGAGCCGGGTCACAGAAACCAAAGCCGGGTCACAGAAACCAAAGCTGGGTCACAAAAACCAAAGCCGGGTCAAAGAAACCAAAACCGGGTCACAAAAACCAAAGCCGGGTCATAGAAACCAGAGCCGGGTCACAGAAACCAAAGCCGGGTCACAGAAACCAAAGCTGGGTCACAAAAACCAAAGCCGGGTCAAAGAAACCAAAACCGGGTCACAAAAACCAAAGCCGGGTCATAGAAACCAGAGCCGGGTCACAGAAACCAAAGCCGGGTCACAGAAACCAAAGCTGGGTCACAAAAACCAAAGCCGGGTCAAAGAAACCAAAACCGGGTCACAAAAACCAAAGCCGGGTCATAGAAACCAGAGCCGGGTCACAGAAACCAAAGCCGGGTCACAGAAACCAAAGCTGGGTCACAAAAACCAAAGCCGGGTCAAAGAAACCAAAACCGGGTCACAAAAACCAAAGCCGGGTCATAGAAACCAGAGCCGGGTCACAGAAACCAAAGCCGGGTCACAGAAACCAAAGCTGGGTCACAAAAACCAAAGCCGGGTCAAAGAAACCAAAACCGGGTCACAAAAACCAAAGCCGGGTCATAGAAACCAGAGCCGGGTCACAGAAACCAAAGCCGGGTCACAGAAACCAAAGCTGGGTCACAAAAACCAAAGCCGGGTCAAAGAAACCAAAACCGGGTCACAAAAACCAAAGCCGGGTCATAGAAACCAGAGCCGGGTCACAGAAACCAAAGCCGGGTCACAGAAACCAAAGCTGGGTCACAAAAACCAAAGCCGGGTCAAAGAAACCAAAACCGGGTCACAAAAACCAAAGCCGGGTCATAGAAACCAGAGCCGGGTCACAGAAACCAAAGCCGGGTCACAGAAACCAAAGCTGGGTCACAAAAACCAAAGCCGGGTCAAAGAAACCAAAACCGGGTCACAAAAACCAAAGCCGGGTCATAGAAACCAGAGCCGGGTCACAGAAACCAAAGCCGGGTCACAGAAACCAAAGCTGGGTCACAAAAACCAAAGCCGGGTCAAAGAAACCAAAACCGGGTCACAAAAACCAAAGCCGGGTCATAGAAACCAGAGCCGGGTCACAGAAACCAAAGCCGGGTCACAGAAACCAAAGCTGGGTCACAAAAACCAAAGCCGGGTCAAAGAAACCAAAACCGGGTCACAAAAACCAAAGCCGGGTCATAGAAACCAGAGCCGGGTCACAGAAACCAAAGCCGGGTCACAGAAACCAAAGCTGGGTCACAAAAACCAAAGCCGGGTCAAAGAAACCAAAACCGGGTCACAAAAACCAAAGCCGGGTCATAGAAACCAGAGCCGGGTCACAGAAACCAAAGCCGGGTCACAGAAACCAAAGCTGGGTCACAAAAACCAAAGCCGGGTCAAAGAAACCAAAACCGGGTCACAAAAACCAAAGCCGGGTCATAGAAACCAGAGCCGGGTCACAGAAACCAAAGCCGGGTCACAGAAACCAAAGCTGGGTCACAAAAACCAAAGCCGGGTCAAAGAAACCAAAACCGGGTCACAAAAACCAAAGCCGGGTCATAGAAACCAGAGCCGGGTCACAGAAACCAAAGCCGGGTCACAGAAACCAAAGCTGGGTCACAAAAACCAAAGCCGGGTCAAAGAAACCAAAACCGGGTCACAAAAACCAAAGCCGGGTCATAGAAACCAGAGCCGGGTCACAGAAACCAAAGCCGGGTCACAGAAACCAAAGCTGGGTCACAAAAACCAAAGCCGGGTCAAAGAAACCAAAACCGGGTCACAAAAACCAAAGCCGGGTCATAGAAACCAGAGCCGGGTCACAGAAACCAAAGCCGGGTCACAGAAACCAAAGCTGGGTCACAAAAACCAAAGCCGGGTCAAAGAAACCAAAACCGGGTCACAAAAACCAAAGCCGGGTCATAGAAACCAGAGCCGGGTCACAGAAACCAAAGCCGGGTCACAGAAACCAAAGCTGGGTCACAAAAACCAAAGCCGGGTCAAAGAAACCAAAACCGGGTCACAAAAACCAAAGCCGGGTCATAGAAACCAGAGCCGGGTCACAGAAACCAAAGCCGGGTCACAGAAACCAAAGCTGGGTCACAAAAACCAAAGCCGGGTCAAAGAAACCAAAACCGGGTCACAAAAACCAAAGCCGGGTCATAGAAACCAGAGCCGGGTCACAGAAACCAAAGCCGGGTCACAGAAACCAAAGCTGGGTCACAAAAACCAAAGCCGGGTCAAAGAAACCAAAACCGGGTCACAAAAACCAAAGCCGGGTCATAGAAACCAGAGCCGGGTCACAGAAACCAAAGCCGGGTCACAGAAACCAAAGCTGGGTCACAAAAACCAAAGCCGGGTCAAAGAAACCAAAACCGGGTCACAAAAACCAAAGCCGGGTCATAGAAACCAGAGCCGGGTCACAGAAACCAAAGCCGGGTCACAGAAACCAAAGCTGGGTCACAAAAACCAAAGCCGGGTCAAAGAAACCAAAACCGGGTCACAAAAACCAAAGCCGGGTCATAGAAACCAGAGCCGGGTCACAGAAACCAAAGCCGGGTCACAGAAACCAAAGCTGGGTCACAAAAACCAAAGCCGGGTCAAAGAAACCAAAACCGGGTCACAAAAACCAAAGCCGGGTCATAGAAACCAGAGCCGGGTCACAGAAACCAAAGCCGGGTCACAGAAACCAAAGCTGGGTCACAAAAACCAAAGCCGGGTCAAAGAAACCAAAACCGGGTCACAAAAACCAAAGCCGGGTCATAGAAACCAGAGCCGGGTCACAGAAACCAAAGCCGGGTCACAGAAACCAAAGCTGGGTCACAAAAACCAAAGCCGGGTCAAAGAAACCAAAACCGGGTCACAAAAACCAAAGCCGGGTCATAGAAACCAGAGCCGGGTCACAGAAACCAAAGCCGGGTCACAGAAACCAAAGCTGGGTCACAAAAACCAAAGCCGGGTCAAAGAAACCAAAACCGGGTCACAAAAACCAAAGCCGGGTCATAGAAACCAGAGCCGGGTCACAGAAACCAAAGCCGGGTCACAGAAACCAAAGCTGGGTCACAAAAACCAAAGCCGGGTCAAAGAAACCAAAACCGGGTCACAAAAACCAAAGCCGGGTCATAGAAACCAGAGCCGGGTCACAGAAACCAAAGCCGGGTCACAGAAACCAAAGCTGGGTCACAAAAACCAAAGCCGGGTCAAAGAAACCAAAACCGGGTCACAAAAACCAAAGCCGGGTCATAGAAACCAGAGCCGGGTCACAGAAACCAAAGCCGGGTCACAGAAACCAAAGCTGGGTCACAAAAACCAAAGCCGGGTCAAAGAAACCAAAACCGGGTCACAAAAACCAAAGCCGGGTCATAGAAACCAGAGCCGGGTCACAGAAACCAAAGCCGGGTCACAGAAACCAAAGCTGGGTCACAAAAACCAAAGCCGGGTCAAAGAAACCAAAACCGGGTCACAAAAACCAAAGCCGGGTCATAGAAACCAGAGCCGGGTCACAGAAACCAAAGCCGGGTCACAGAAACCAAAGCCGGGTCACAGAAACCAAAGCTGGGTCACAAAAACCAAAGCCGGGTCACAGAAACCAAAGCTGGGTCACAGAAAGCAAAACCGGGTCACAGAAACCAAAGCCGGGTCACAGAAAGCAGAGCCAGGTCATAGAAAGCAAAGCGGGGTCACAGAATGCAAAGCCGGGTCACAGAAACCAAAGCCGGGTCACAAAAATCAAAGGTGGGTCACAGAAAGTAAAACCGTGTCACAGAAACCAAAGCCACGTCACATAAACCAAAGCGGAGTCGCAGAAACTGAAGCCGGGTCACAGAAACCAAAGCTGGGTCACAGAAACCACAGCCAGGTCACAGAAACCACAGCCAGGTCACAGAAACCAAAGCCGGGTGACAGAAACCAAAGCCGGGTCACAGAAAGCAAAACGAGGTCACAGAAAGCAAACCGGGTGACAGAAACCAAAGCCACGTGACAGAAACCAAAGCAGGGTCACTGAAACTAATGCCGGGTCACACAAACCAAAGCCAGGTCACCGAAACCAATGCCGGGTCATAGAAACCGAAGCCGGGTCATAGAAACCAAGGCCGGGTCACAGAAACCAAAGCTGGGTCACAGAAGCCAAAGATGGGTCACAGAAACCAATGACGGATCACAGAAACCAAAGCCGGGTAACAGAAACCAAAGCGGGGTCACACAAACAAATGCCGGGTAACAGAAACCAAGGCCAGGTCACAGAAACCAAAGCCAAGTCACAGAAACGAAAGCGAGGTCACAAAAACCAAAGCAGGGTCACAGAAACCAAAGCCGTGTAACAGAAACCAAAGCCGGGTCACAGAAACCAAAGCTGGGTCACAGAAACCAAAGCCGGGTCACAGAAAACAAAGCCGGATCACAGAAACCAAAGCCGGATCACAAAACCCAAAGGTGGGTCACAGAAACCAGAGCCGGGTCACAGAAACCAAGGCCGGGTCACAGAAACCAAAGCCGGATCACAAAACCCAAAGCTGGGTCACAGAAACCAGAGCCGGGTCACAGAAACCAAGGCCGGGTCACAGAAACCAAAGCCGGATCACAAAACCCAAAGCTGGGTCACAGAAACCAGAGCCGGGTCACAGAAACCAAGGCCGGGTCACAGAAACCAAAGCCGGATCACAAAACCCAAAGCTGGGTCACAGAAACCAGAGCCGGGTCACAGAAACCAAGGCCGGGTCACAGAAACCAAAGCCGGATCACAAAACCCAAAGCTGGGTCACAGAAACCAGAGCCGGGTCACAGAAACCAAGGCCGGGTCACAGAAACCAAAGCCGGATCACAAAACCCAAAGCTGGGTCACAGAAACCAGAGCCGGGTCACAGAAACCAAGGCCGGGTCACAGAAACCAAAGCCGGATCACAAAACCCAAAGCTGGGTCACAGAAACCAGAGCCGGGTCACAGAAACCAAGGCCGGGTCACAGAAACCAAAGCCGGATCACAAAACCCAAAGCTGGGTCACAGAAACCAGAGCCGGGTCACAGAAACCAAGGCCGGGTCACAGAAACCAAAGCCGGATCACAAAACCCAAAGCTGGGTCACAGAAACCAGAGCCGGGTCACAGAAACCAAGGCCGGGTCACAGAAACCAAAGCCGGATCACAAAACCCAAAGCTGGGTCACAGAAACCAGAGCCGGGTCACAGAAACCAAGGCCGGGTCACAGAAACCAAAGCCGGATCACAAAACCCAAAGCTGGGTCACAGAAACCAGAGCCGGGTCACAGAAACCAAGGCCGGGTCACAGAAACCAAAGCCGGATCACAGAAACCAAAGCCGTGTCACACAAACCAAAGTCAGGTCACAGAAACCAAAGCCGGGTAACAGAAGCCAAAGCCGGGTCAAAGAAACTGAAGCCGGGTCACAGAAACCAAAGCTGGGTCACAAAAACCAAAGCCGGGTCACACTACTCAAAGCTGGGTCACATAAACCAAAGCCGGGTCACAAAAACCAAAGCCGGGACACAGGAACCAAAGCCGGGTCACAGAAACCAAAGCTGGGTCACAGAAACCAAAGCCGGGTCAGGAAAACCAAACCCGGATCATAGAAACCAAAGCCGGGTAACAGAAGCCAAAGCCGGGTCAATGCAACTGAAGCCGGGTCACAGAAACGAAAGCCAGGTCACAGAAACCAAACCGCGGTCACAGAAACCAAAGCTGGGCCACAGAAACAAAAGCCGGATCACAAAAACAAAAGGCGGGTCACAGAAACCAAAGTCGGGTCACAAAAACCGAAGCTGGGTCAAAGAACCCAAAGCCGGGTCACGGAAACAAAAGCCGGGTAACTAAAACCCGAGCCGGGTCACAAAAACCAAAGCCGGTTCACAGAAACCAAAGTCGGGTCACAACAACCAAAGCTAGATCACACAATCCAAAGCCGGGTCACAGAAACCAAAGCCTGATCACAGAAACCAAAGCCGGGTCACAAAAACCAAAGCCGGGTCACAGAAATCAAAGCCGGGTCACAGAAACCAAAGCCGGGTCACAAAAACCAAAGCCGGGTCACAGAAATCAAAGCCGGGTCATAGAAACCAAAGCCGGGTCACAAAAACCAAAACCGGGTCACAAAAACGAAATCCAAGTCAAAGAAACCAAAGCCGGGTCATAGAAACCAAAGCCGGGTCACAGAAACCAAAGCCGGGTCACAAAAACAAAAGCCGGGTCACAGAAACCAAAGCAAGTCACAAATATAAAAGCCGCGTCACAGAAACCAAAGCTGGGTCACACAAACCAAGGCCGGTTAACACAAACCAAGGCTGGGTCACAGAAACCAAAGCCGGGTCAAAGAAACCAAAGCTGGGTCACAGAAACCAAAGCCGGGTCAGAGCAACCAAAACCGGTTCACAGAAACCAAAGCTGGGTCACAGAAACCAAAGCCGGGTCACCGAAACCAAAGCCGTGTCACAAAAACCACAGCCGGGTTACAGACACCAAAGTCGGGTCACAAAAACCAAAGCCGGGTCACAGTAAATAAAGCCAGGTCACAGTAACCAAAGCTGGGTCAAAGAAACCAAAGCCGGGACACACAAACCAAAGCCGGGTAACAGAAACCAAAACCGGTTCAGAGAAACCAAAGCCGGGTCACAGAAACCAAAGCCGGGTCACTAAAACCAAAGCCGGCTCACAGAAACCAAAGCCGGCTCACAGAAACCAAAGCCGGCTCATAGAAACAAAAGCCGGCTCACAGAAACCAAAGCCGGGAAACAGTCACCAAAGCCAGGTCACAGAAACCAAAGCCGGGTCATAGAAACCAAAGCCGGGTGACAAGAACCAAAGCCGGGTCACAGAAACCAAAGCTGGATTACAGAAACCAAAGCCGGGTCAAAGAAACGGAAGCCGGATCACAGAAACCTAAGCTAGGCCAAAAAAACCACAGCTAGGTCACAGAAAACAAAGCCGGTTCACAGAAACCAAAGCCGGGTCACAGAAACCAAAGTGGGGTCACACAAGCCAAAGCCTGGTCACAAAAACCAAAGCCGGGTCACAGAAACCAAAGCCGGGTCACAATAACCAAAGCCGGGTCACAGAAACCAAAGTGGGGTCACACAAGCCAAAGCCTGGTCACAAAAACCAAAGCCGGGTCACAGAAACCAAAGCCGGGTCACAATAACCAAAGCCGGGTCACAGGAACGAAAGCCGGGTCACAGAAACCAAAGCTGGGTCACAGAAACCAAAGCCGGGTCACAGAAACCAAAGCTGGGTCACAGAGACCAAAGCCGGGTCACGAAAGTCAAAGCCGGGCCACAGAAAGTAAAGCCGTTTCCCAGAAACCAAAGCCACGTATCCTAAACCAAAGCCGAGTCACAGAAACCGAAGCCAGGTCACAGAAACCAAAGCTGAGTCACAGAAACCACAGCCAGGTCACAGAAACCAAAGCCGAGTGACAGAAACCAAAGCCGGGTTACAGAAAGCAAAACGAGGTCACAGAAAGCAAACCGGGTGACAGAAACCAAAGCCAGGTCACAGAAACCAAAGGTGGGTCACTGAAACTAATGCCGGGTCACACAAACCAAAGCCAGGTCACCGAAACCAAAGGCGGGTCATAGAAACCGAAGCCGGGTCACAAAAACCAAGGCCGGGTCACCGAAACCAAAGCCGGGTCACAGAAGCCAAAGCCGGGTCACAGAGAGCAAAGACGGATCACAGAAACCAAAGCCGGGTAACAGAAACCAAAGCGGGGTCACACAAACCAATGCCGGGTAAGAGAAACCAAGGCCGGGTCACAGAAACCAAAGCCAAGTCACAGAAACGAAAGCGAGGTCGCAAAAACCAAAGCCGGGTCACAGAAACCAAAGTCGGGTCACTGAAACCAAAGCCAGGTCATAGAAAGCAAAGCCGGGTCACAGAAACAAAAGCCGGGTCACAGAAACCAAAGCCGTGTCACAGAAACCAAAGCCGGGTCACAGAAACCAAAGCCGGGTCACAGAAAGCAAAGCCAGGTCACACAAACCAAAGCCAGGTCACAGAAACCAAGCCGGGACACAGAAACCAAAGGTTGGTCACAGAAACCAAAGCACGGTCACAGAAACCAAAGCCGGGTCACAGAAACCAAAGCCGGGTCACAGAAACCAAAACCAGGTCACAGAAACAAAAGCAGGGTCACATAAACCAAAGCCTGGTTACATAAACAAAAGCCGGGTCACAGAAACAAAATCCGGGTCACAGAAACCAAAGTCGGGTCAAAGAAACCAAAGCCGGGTCACAGAAACCAAATCCAGGTCACGGAAAGCAAATCCGGATCACAGAAACCAAAGCCTGGTCGCAGAAACCAAAGCCGGGTCACAGAAACCAAAGCCGGGTCACAGAAACCAAAGCCGGGTCACAGAAACCAAAGCCGGGTCACAGAAACCAAAACGGGGTCACTGAAACCAAAGCCGGGTCACACAAACCAAACCCGAGTCACAGAAACCAAAGCCGGGTCACAGAAACCAAAGCTGGGTCACAGAAAACAAATCCGGGTCACAGAAACCAAAGCCGTGTCACAAAAACCAAAGCCGGGTCACAGAAACCAAAGTCGGGTCAAAGAAACCAAAGCCGGGTCACAAAAACCAAAACCAGGTCACAAAAACCAAATCCGAGTCACAGAAGCCAAAGCCGGGTCACAGAAACCAAACCCGGGTCACGGAAACCAAAGTCGGGTCACCGTAACCAAAGCTGGGTCACAGTAACCAAAGCCGGGTCACAGTACTCAGAGCTGGGTCACAGAAACCAAAGCCGAGTCACAGAAACCAAAGCCGGGACACAAAAACCAAAGCCGGGTCACAGAAACCAAAGCCGGGTCACAGAAACCAAAGCCGAGTCACAGAAACCAAAGCCGGGTCACAGAACCCGAAGCCGGGTCACAGAAACAAAACCCGCGTCACAGAAACCAAAGCCGGGTCACAGAACCCGAAGCCGGGTCACAGAAACAAAACCCGCGTCACAGAAACCAAAGCCGGGTCACAGAACCCGAAGCCGGGTCACAGAAACAAAACCCGCGTCACAGAAACCAAAGCCGGGTCACAGAACCCGAAGCCGGGTCACAGAAACAAAACCCGCGTCACAGAAACCAAAGCCGGGTCACAGAACCCGAAGCCGGGTCACAGAAACAAAACCCGCGTCACAGAAACCAAAGCCGGGTCACAGAACCCGAAGCCGGGTCACAGAAACAAAACCCGCGTCACAGAAACCAAAGCCGGGTCACAGAACCCGAAGCCGGGTCACAGAAACAAAACCCGCGTCACAGAAACCAAAGCCGGGTCACAGAACCCGAAGCCGGGTCACAGAAACAAAACCCGCGTCACAGAAACCAAAGCCGGGTCACAGAACCCGAAGCCGGGTCACAGAAACAAAACCCGCGTCACAGAAACCAAAGCCGGGTCACAGAACCCGAAGCCGGGTCACAGAAACAAAACCCGCGTCACAGAAACCAAAGCCGGGTCACAGAACCCGAAGCCGGGTCACAGAAACAAAACCCGCGTCACAGAAACCAAAGCCGGGTCACAGAACCCGAAGCCGGGTCACAGAAACAAAACCCGCGTCACAGAAACCAAAGCCGGGTCACAGAACCCGAAGCCGGGTCACAGAAACAAAACCCGCGTCACAGAAACCAAAGCCGGGTCACAGAACCCGAAGCCGGGTCACAGAAACAAAACCCGCGTCACAGAAACCAAAGCCGGGTCACAGAACCCGAAGCCGGGTCACAGAAACAAAACCCGCGTCACAGAAACCAAAGCCGGGTCACAGAACCCGAAGCCGGGTCACAGAAACAAAACCCGCGTCACAGAAACCAAAGCCGGGTCACAGAACCCGAAGCCGGGTCACAGAAACAAAACCCGCGTCACAGAAACCAAAGCCGGGTCACAGAACCCGAAGCCGGGTCACAGAAACAAAACCCGCGTCACAGAAACCAAAGCCGGGTCACAGAACCCGAAGCCGGGTCACAGAAACAAAACCCGCGTCACAGAAACCAAAGCCGGGTCACAGAACCCGAAGCCGGGTCACAGAAACAAAACCCGCGTCACAGAAACCAAAGCCGGGTCACAGAACCCGAAGCCGGGTCACAGAAACAAAACCCGCGTCACAGAAACCAAAGCCGGGTCACAGAACCCGAAGCCGGGTCACAGAAACAAAACCCGCGTCACAGAAACCAAAGCCGGGTCACAGAACCCGAAGCCGGGTCACAGAAACAAAACCCGCGTCACAGAAACCAAAGCCGGGTCACAGAACCCGAAGCCGGGTCACAGAAACAAAACCCGCGTCACAGAAACCAAAGCCGGGTCACAGAACCCGAAGCCGGGTCACAGAAACAAAACCCGCGTCACAGAAACCAAAGCCGGGTCACAGAACCCGAAGCCGGGTCACAGAAACAAAACCCGCGTCACAGAAACCAAAGCCGGGTCACAGAACCCGAAGCCGGGTCACAGAAACAAAACCCGCGTCACAGAAACCAAAGCCGGGTCACAGAACCCGAAGCCGGGTCACAGAAACAAAACCCGCGTCACAGAAACCAAAGCCGGGTCACAGAACCCGAAGCCGGGTCACAGAAACAAAACCCGCGTCACAGAAACCAAAGCCGGGTCACAGAACCCGAAGCCGGGTCACAGAAACAAAACCCGCGTCACAGAAACCAAAGCCGGGTCACAGAACCCGAAGCCGGGTCACAGAAACAAAACCCGCGTCACAGAAACCAAAGCCGGGTCACAGAACCCGAAGCCGGGTCACAGAAACAAAACCCGCGTCACAGAAACCAAAGCCGGGTCACAGAACCCGAAGCCGGGTCACAGAAACAAAACCCGCGTCACAGAAACCAAAGCCGGGTCACAGAACCCGAAGCCGGGTCACAGAAACAAAACCCGCGTCACAGAAACCAAAGCCGGGTCACAGAACCCGAAGCCGGGTCACAGAAACAAAACCCGCGTCACAGAAACCAAAGCCGGGTCACAGAACCCGAAGCCGGGTCACAGAAACAAAACCCGCGTCACAGAAACCAAAGCCGGGTCACAGAACCCGAAGCCGGGTCACAGAAACAAAACCCGCGTCACAGAAACCAAAGCCGGGTCACAGAACCCGAAGCCGGGTCACAGAAACAAAACCCGCGTCACAGAAACCAAAGCCGGGTCACAGAACCCGAAGCCGGGTCACAGAAACAAAACCCGCGTCACAGAAACCAAAGCCGGGTCACAGAACCCGAAGCCGGGTCACAGAAACAAAACCCGCGTCACAGAAACCAAAGCCGGGTCACAGAACCCGAAGCCGGGTCACAGAAACAAAACCCGCGTCACAGAAACCAAAGCCGGGTCACAGAACCCGAAGCCGGGTCACAGAAACAAAACCCGCGTCACAGAAACCAAAGCCGGGTCACAGAACCCGAAGCCGGGTCACAGAAACAAAACCCGCGTCACAGAAACCAAAGCCGGGTCACAGAACCCGAAGCCGGGTCACAGAAACAAAACCCGCGTCACAGAAACCAAAGCCGGGTCACAGAACCCGAAGCCGGGTCACAGAAACAAAACCCGCGTCACAGAAACCAAAGCCGGGTCACAGAACCCGAAGCCGGGTCACAGAAACAAAACCCGCGTCACAGAAACCAAAGCCGGGTCACAGAACCCGAAGCCGGGTCACAGAAACAAAACCCGCGTCACAGAAACCAAAGCCGGGTCACAGAACCCGAAGCCGGGTCACAGAAACAAAACCCGCGTCACAGAAACCAAAGCCGGGTCACAGAACCCGAAGCCGGGTCACAGAAACAAAACCCGCGTCACAGAAACCAAAGCCGGGTCACAGAACCCGAAGCCGGGTCACAGAAACAAAACCCGCGTCACAGAAACCAAAGCCGGGTCACAGAACCCGAAGCCGGGTCACAGAAACAAAACCCGCGTCACAGAAACCAAAGCCGGGTCACAGAACCCGAAGCCGGGTCACAGAAACAAAACCCGCGTCACAGAAACCAAAGCCGGGTCACAGAACCCGAAGCCGGGTCACAGAAACAAAACCCGCGTCACAGAAACCAAAGCCGGGTCACAGAACCCGAAGCCGGGTCACAGAAACAAAACCCGCGTCACAGAAACCAAAGCCGGGTCACAGAACCCGAAGCCGGGTCACAGAAACAAAACCCGCGTCACAGAAACCAAAGCCGGGTCACAGAACCCGAAGCCGGGTCACAGAAACAAAACCCGCGTCACAGAAACCAAAGCCGGGTCACAGAACCCGAAGCCGGGTCACAGAAACAAAACCCGCGTCACAGAAACCAAAGCCGGGTCACAGAACCCGAAGCCGGGTCACAGAAACAAAACCCGCGTCACAGAAACCAAAGCCGGGTCACAGAAACCAGAGCTGGGTCACAGAGACCAAAGCCGGGTCACAGAAACCAAAGCGGGATCATAGAAACCAAAGCCGGATCACAGAAAGCAAAACCGGGTCAGAGAAACCAAAGCCGGGTCACAGATAGCAGAGCCGGGTCACAGAAAGCAAAGCGGGGTCACAGAATGCAAAGCCGGGTCACAGAAACCAAAGCTGGGTCACAAAAATCAAAGCCGGGTCACAGAAAGTAAAGCCGTGTCAAGGAAACCAAAGCCACGTCACATGAACCAAAGCCGAGTCACAGAAACTGAAGCCGGGTCACAGAAACCAGAGTTGGGTCACAGAAACCACAGCCAGGTCACAGAAACCAAAGCCGGGTCACAGAAAGCAAAACGAGGTTACAGAAATCAAACCGGGTGACAGAAACCAAAGCCACGTCACAGAAACCAAAGCTGGGTCACTGAAACTAATGCCGGGTTACACAAACCAAAGCCAGGTCACCGAAACCAAAGCCGGGTCATAGAAACCGAAGCCGTGTCATAGAAACCAAGGCCGGGTCACAGAAACCAAAGCTGGGTCACAGAAGCCAAAGCCGGGTCACAGAAACCAAAGACGGATCACAGAAACCAAAGCCGGGTAACAGAATCCAAAGCGGGGTCACACAAACCAATGCCGGGTAAAAGAAACCAAGGCCGGGTCACAGAAACCAAAGCCAAGTCACAGAAACGAAAGCGAGGTCACAAAAACCAAAGCCGGGTCACAGAAACCAAAGTCGGGTCACTGAAACCAGAGCCAGGTCATAGAAAGCAAAGGCGGGTCACAGAAACAAAAGCCAGGTCACTGAAACCAAAGCCGTGTCACAGAAACCAAAGCCGGGTCACAGAAACCAAAGCTGGGTCACAGAAACCAAAGCCGGGTCACAGAAAACAAAGCCGGATCACAGAAACCAAAGCCGGATCACAAAACCCAAAGGTGGGTCACAGAAACCAAAGCCGGGTCACAGAAACCAAAGTCGGGTCACAGAAACCAAAGCCAGGTCATAGAAACCAAAGCCGGGTCACAGAAACCAAAGCCAGGTCACAGAAACCAAAGCCGGGTCACAGAAAGCAAAGCCGGATCACAGAAACCAAAGCCGGGTCACAGAAGCCAAAGCCGGGTCAAAGAAACCAAAGTCGGAAAACAGAAACCAAAGCCGGGTCACAATAACCAAAGCCGGGTCACAGAAACCAAAGCCAGGTCACAGAAACCAAAGCCGGGTCACAGAAAGCAAAGCCGGATCACAGAAACCAAAGCCGGGTCACAGAAGCCAAAGCCGGGTCAAAGAAACCAAAGTCGGAAAACAGAAACCAAAGCCGGGTCACAATAACCAAAGCCGGGTCACAGAAACCAAAGCCAGGTCACAGAAACCAAAGCCGGGTCACAGAAAGCAAAGCCGGATCACAGAAACCAAAGCCGGGTCACAGAAGCCAAAGCCGGGTCAAAGAAACCAAAGTCGGAAAACAGAAACCAAAGCCGGGTCACAATAACCAAAGCCGGGTCACAGAAACCAAAGCCAGGTCACAGAAACCAAAGCCGGGTCACAGAAAGCAAAGCCGGATCACAGAAACCAAAGCCGGGTCACAGAAGCCAAAGCCGGGTCAAAGAAACCAAAGTCGGAAAACAGAAACCAAAGCCGGGTCACAATAACCAAAGCCGGGTCACAGAAACCAAAGCCAGGTCACAGAAACCAAAGCCGGGTCACAGAAAGCAAAGCCGGATCACAGAAACCAAAGCCGGGTCACAGAAGCCAAAGCCGGGTCAAAGAAACCAAAGTCGGAAAACAGAAACCAAAGCCGGGTCACAATAACCAAAGCCGGGTCACAGAAACCAAAGCCAGGTCACAGAAACCAAAGCCGGGTCACAGAAAGCAAAGCCGGATCACAGAAACCAAAGCCGGGTCACAGAAGCCAAAGCCGGGTCAAAGAAACCAAAGTCGGAAAACAGAAACCAAAGCCGGGTCACAATAACCAAAGCCGGGTCACAGAAACCAAAGCCAGGTCACAGAAACCAAAGCCGGGTCACAGAAAGCAAAGCCGGATCACAGAAACCAAAGCCGGGTCACAGAAGCCAAAGCCGGGTCAAAGAAACCAAAGTCGGAAAACAGAAACCAAAGCCGGGTCACAATAACCAAAGCCGGGTCACAGAAACCAAAGCCAGGTCACAGAAACCAAAGCCGGGTCACAGAAAGCAAAGCCGGATCACAGAAACCAAAGCCGGGTCACAGAAGCCAAAGCCGGGTCAAAGAAACCAAAGTCGGAAAACAGAAACCAAAGCCGGGTCACAATAACCAAAGCCGGGTCACAGAAACCAAAGCCAGGTCACAGAAACCAAAGCCGGGTCACAGAAAGCAAAGCCGGATCACAGAAACCAAAGCCGGGTCACAGAAGCCAAAGCCGGGTCAAAGAAACCAAAGTCGGAAAACAGAAACCAAAGCCGGGTCACAATAACCAAAGCCGGGTCACAGAAACCAAAGCCAGGTCACAGAAACCAAAGCCGGGTCACAGAAAGCGAAGCCGGGTCACAGAAACCAAAGCCGGGTCATAGAAACCAAACCCGGGTCACAGTGACTAAAGCCAGGTCACAGATACCAAAGCCGGGTCACAGTAACCAAAGCCGGGTCACAGTACTCAAAGCCGGGTCACAGAAACCAAAGCCGGATCACAGAACCCAAAGCTGGGTCACAGAAACCAAAGCCGGGTCAAAGAAACCAAAGCTGGGTTACAGAAACCAAAGCCAGGTCACAGCAACCAAAACCGGTTCACAGAAACCAAAGCCGGGTAACAGAAACCAAAGCCGGGTCAATGAAACCAAAGCCGTATCACAAAAACCACAGCCGGGTCACACACACCAAAGTCGGGTAACAGAAACCAAAGTCGGGTCACAGTAAATAAAGCCGGGTCACAGTAACCAAAGCTGGGTCAAAGAAACCAAAGCCGGGTCAGAGAAACCAAAGCTGGGTAACAGAAACCAAAACCGGTTCGGAGAAACAAAAGCCAGGTCACAGAAACCAAAGCGGGGTCACTAAAACCAAAGCCGGCTCACAGAAACCAAAGCCGGCTCACAGAAACCAAAGCCGGCTCATAGAAACCAAAGCCGGCTCACAGAAACCAAAGCCGGGAAACAGTCACCAAAGCTCGGTCACAGAAACCAAAGCCGGGTCACAGAAACCAAAGCCGGGTGACAAGAACCAAAGCCGGGTCACAGAAACCAAAGCCGGATTACAGAAACCAAAGCCGGGTCACAGAAACGGAAGCCGGGTCACAGAAACCTAAGCTAGGCCAAAAAAACCACAGCTAGGTCACAGAAAAGAAAGCCGGTTCAAAGAAACCAAAGCCGGGTCACAGATACCAAAGGGGGGTCACAGAAACCAAAGCCTGGTCACAAAAACCAAAGCCGGGTCACAGAAACCAAAGCCGGGTCACAGAAACCAAAGCCCGGTCACAGGAACGAAAGCCGGGTCACAGAAACCAAAGCTGGGTCACAGAAACCAAAGCCCGGTCACAGAAACCAAAGCTGGGTCACATAGACCAAAGCCGGGTCACAAAAATCAAAGCCGGGTCACAGAAAGTAAAGCCGTGTCCCAGAAACCAAAGCCACGTCACATAAACCAAAGCCGAGTCACAGAAACCGAAGCCAGGTCACAGAAACCAAAGTTGGGTCACAGAAACCACAGCCAGGTCACAGAAACCAAAGCCGGGTGACAGAAACCAAAGCCAGGTCACAGAAAGCAAAACGAGGTCACAGAAAGCAAACCGGGTGACAGAAACCAAAGCCAGGTCACAGAAACCAAAGCTGGGTCAATGAAACTAATGCTGGGTCACACAAACCAAAGCCAGGTCACCGAAACCAAAGCCGGGTCATAGAAACCGAAGCCGGGTCACAGAAACCAAGGCCGGGTCACAGGAACCAAAGCCGGGTCACAGAAGCAAAAGCCGGGTCACAGAAACCAAAGACGGATCACAGAAACCAAAGCCGGGTAACAGAAACCAAAGCGGGGTCACACAAACCAATTCCGGGTAAGAGAAACCAAGGCCGGGTTACAGAAACCAAAGCCAAGTCACAGAAACGAAAGCGAGGTCGCAAAAACCAAAGCCGGGTCACAGAAACCAAAGTCGGGTCACTGAAACCAAAGCCAGGTCATAGAAAGCAAAGCCGGGTCACAGAAACAAAAGCCGGGTCACAGAAACCAAAGCCGGGTCACAGAAACCAAAGCTGGGTCACAGAAACCAAAGCCGGGTCACGAAAACCAAACCCGGATCACAGAAACCAAAGCCGGGTAACAGAAACCAAAGCCGGGTCACAGAAACTAAAGCCGGGTCACAGAAACCAAAGCCGGGTCACAGAAACCAAAGTCGGGTCACAAAAACCGAAGCTGGGTCAAAGAACCCAAAGCCGGGTCACGGAAACCAAAGCCGGGTCATAAAAACCAAAGCCGGGTCACAAAAACCAAAGCCGGATCACAGAAACCAAAGCCGGGTAACAGAAACCAAAGCCGGGTCACAGAAACTAAAGCCGGGTCACAGAAACCAAAGCCGGGTCACAGAAACCAAAGTCGGGTCACAAAAACCGAAGCTGGGTCAAAGAACCCAAAGCCGGGTCACGGAAACCAAAGCCGGGTCATAAAAACCAAAGCCGGGTCACAAAAACCAAAGCCGGATCACAGAAACCAAAGCCGGGTAACAGAAACCAAAGCCGGGTCACAGAAACTAAAGCCGGGTCACAGAAACCAAAGCCGGGTCACAGAAACCAAAGTCGGGTCACAAAAACCGAAGCTGGGTCAAAGAACCCAAAGCCGGGTCACGGAAACCAAAGCCGGGTCATAAAAACCAAAGCCGGGTCACAAAAACCAAAGCCGGATCACAGAAACCAAAGCCGGGTAACAGAAACCAAAGCCGGGTCACAGAAACTAAAGCCGGGTCACAGAAACCAAAGCCGGGTCACAGAAACCAAAGTCGGGTCACAAAAACCGAAGCTGGGTCAAAGAACCCAAAGCCGGGTCACGGAAACCAAAGCCGGGTCATAAAAACCAAAGCCGGGTCACAAAAACCAAAGCCGGATCACAGAAACCAAAGCCGGGTAACAGAAACCAAAGCCGGGTCACAGAAACTAAAGCCGGGTCACAGAAACCAAAGCCGGGTCACAGAAACCAAAGTCGGGTCACAAAAACCGAAGCTGGGTCAAAGAACCCAAAGCCGGGTCACGGAAACCAAAGCCGGGTCATAAAAACCAAAGCCGGGTCACAAAAACCAAAGCCGGATCACAGAAACCAAAGCCGGGTAACAGAAACCAAAGCCGGGTCACAGAAACTAAAGCCGGGTCACAGAAACCAAAGCCGGGTCACAGAAACCAAAGTCGGGTCACAAAAACCGAAGCTGGGTCAAAGAACCCAAAGCCGGGTCACGGAAACCAAAGCCGGGTCATAAAAACCAAAGCCGGGTCACAAAAACCAAAGCCGGATCACAGAAACCAAAGCCGGGTAACAGAAACCAAAGCCGGGTCACAGAAACTGAAGCCGGGTCACAGAAACAAAAGCCAGGTCACAGAAACCAAAGCGGGGTCACAGAAACCAAAGCTGGGCCACAGAAACCAAAGCCAGGTCAAAGAAACAAAAGCCGGGTCACAGAAACCAAAGTCGGGTCACAAAAACCGAAGCTGGGTCAAAGAACCCAAAGCCGGGTCACGGAAACCAAAGCCGGGTCATGAAAACCAGAGCCGGGTCACAAAAACCAAAGCCGGTTCACAGAAACCAAAGTTGGGTGACAAAAACCAAAGCTGGATCACACAATCCAAAGCTGGGTCACAGAAACCAAAGCCGGATCACAAAAACCAAAGCCGGGTCACAGAAGCCAAAGCCGGGTCAAAGAAACCAAAGCCGGAAAAATGAAACCAAAGCCGGGTCACAGTAACCAAAGCCGGGTCACAGATGATAACCCTCTGTATACATACTCGTGCGTATGTGCCCTCGGGTGTGCAGTGCATGAGGAATGGGTGGTCGGTGGTGATCCACGCTGATAGCGAAGACACTAGCTCGCCAAGACTGTCACGGGGCGGCGTTGCTCCGTTGTCTCACGCGCTCCGCCTGCCGTCGACCCTTGCCTGCCCCCGCTAGCAAACCTATTTGTGTCCTTGTGATTTATGTGACATACTGTGCTCGTTGTTATTTGCGACCTAGATTTGACCCCAACTTGCATGTTTGTAGGTCTAGTTTAGGTTTCCTAAACTCTGACATAGTTTGTGGTTCGAAGGTGCGAACACACCTTTTCTGGGCACACAGGGCGATTTCGCCCTCGCACCTCGTCGAGCGGCGGCGAGCTTCGCTCGCCGCCGATGGGTGAGACTCGACTATCGAGTCTCACCCGTAATAGGGGGATGTGTTGTTACTAGGGGACTTGTACGTTTTTTCTCTAGCTTCGCATTAGGGTTTTGGACCTCCCATGCTCCATACTTAACGAAACGAAGCGCCGTTGGTCTCATTCTTTTCGTAGCAAAGTTCTCATGGTATCAGAGCACTTCTCTGGGCCTGAGATGGGTCAGAGCCGACCGTAGGAGCCGAAGAAAGGGGCGGCCGCCACTTGGACGCCACGTCATCGAGGGTTGGAGGGCTAGGACAGGGCGTCGAAGCTGCTCCAGGGCGTTGAACCAGCCCTAAAGGAGGCGCGCAAGCCCAAGCAGGGCTTCGCGCATGTGAGGGACGCTTGGGACGAAGAGCCGCTGCCGAAAGAAGCTCCCACGCCCCATCAAGGCCCTCCCCAAGGTGCCCAACTGCAACTCTAAGGGTGGGCAAAGGGTTTGGGGGGGGCGGGATTGAACTTGCAGGACTCCAGGACGATTCTGGTGGCTTCCCTATAGAGCTTCGGGCTCTCGGCAGAAAATTGGGCCCAAAGTGGGCCCGGCGAATTGCTGCCGAAATGTTCTTGGTCCCTTTCAGCACCGTCCAGAGCTAGGTAGACCACCAAACCCACTCCCCGAACACCATGAGCGAGGTAGACGGGACAAATGGAGGTGAAGGTAGTGGTGGCAACGCTCCTAATGTCACCCTCACTGCTGCCGCAATGGCCCAGCTTGGACTAGGCCAAAAGGAACTGTCTCCCCCGCAGCTTGGGACGAGGGATTATCTGGCATGGAGGGACATTTTTCTGTCCTGGGCGGCAGAACATGGGTTGGAGGAACTCTACATTTGTCCTCCCCCAAATGCTGCAACCGACCTCATGCTATTGCGCACATTCAATGCACTAACCCGCGCACTGCCAGATCCACAAGCCTATGCTCTGCGCCACTTTTGCTTTGGCGGGCGAGGTGAGGATCCCTCTGACCCACGAAGTGGTGCAGCACGACCGCATGATGCCTGGCGCCACTTGTCCACGCGCCAAGAAGAACAGGGCATGACTCTCGTCGTGACGCTAAGCCTGCACACCAAAAACTGGGAACCGCGGTCCGGAACCGCGGTTCCGGATCCCATGAAAGAACCGCGGTCCCAGTTCCTGGGTGCGGAACCGTCTGAGAACCGCGAGACGGTGCCTCGGCGCNGGCCTATCGGAGTCCAGAAGGGGGGCTAGGGTCCGATAACCGGACCTTAGCCCCCCTCCCCACCCACACAAGTGGTGTAACTGCCGCGGTGGTCCCACGGTGACCCATCGCGAGGGTAACAGTGGCCATTTTGACCATTCGTCGACGACCCCTCGGGTCGTTCACCCGCCATGTCGATTCAGAGTCCAAGTGCCGGGCAGCCGTCCGGCACTCCGCCGCTCGTGCCTTCTCCTAGCAACACCGGTCCGTGCCCGCAGCTCACTGCCGGGACCCCACAGGTCAACGCTCTCTCCTCAGCACCTCCTGTCGAGATGTCCACACCTATTTCACCGCCGGATGCACGCAAACGGAAGCCGAGCATCACGTGGACTGTCTTTTCCTACGTGATCATCAATGGAGAGCCACGGGCATCCTGCAACCTGTGCCCTAACAAGAAGGGGCTCAAGGGTACGTTTGCGATGAACCAAATCGCCACGAGTGGCATGTGGAAGCACCTCCGTGTCGCCCACCATGCCAAGTGGAAAGAGCTGAAGCAGATGGAGGCGGCACAAGCTCTCCAGGCTGCTGCTGAGCGGGCCATGATGACGGCAAACTTGGTGGATGGCTCGAACTCCACCGTGGCACAGTCTGTCGCCGGCGTGGGCATCTGCTTCAACAAGAAGCATTTTTTATGTCTCCTGTGGAAGCATGTGGTGGAGAAAAACGTTTCCTTCTTGTCCATGGAATCCACGTGGCTGCGCAAGGCGTTTTTGCACTGCAATCCACTTGCACACCTGCCCGGCCGCATGACCATCGCACTTCACATTCGCAATGGCGCAGCAGCGTTCCGCAAGCGGCTCACCAAGATGCTTGCTGATGTGAAGTCCGGCATCTCCTTCACCACAGATGGGTGGCAGTCAGACGCCAACGTGAAATACCTCGGCGTGACTGCCCACTGGATTGCAGAGTGGGAGATGCAAAACATTTGCATGTCCTTCCCTCATGTCAGTGACAGTGCAACAGCAGAGAACGTCTATGGTCTTTTCTCTGAGTCTTTGTGGCAGTGGGGCATGTGGAACAAGATATACTGTCTGACGGTGGACAATGACACAGTCAACGACAGCGTGGTTGACTCTTACCTCACCGTGCAGAACGAGCAATTCACAAAGCAGGGACACATCCGCTGCATGGGGCACTCCATGAACCTGGCTGTTCAGGACCTCCTTGATAAAAGCTCCTTGCAGGAACACCTCAAGACCGCCCGGGAGATCTGCACGTGGGTGACAAGGAGCGCGAAGTGGGAGGAGTCTCTCTCTGCCGCTTGCGAGGCCGCGGGTGTGCAGTACCTCCAGCTGCACGCTGACACTCCCACGCGCTGGAACAGCACGTTGGACATGTGCACGAGGGTCGTGCACATCAAGTCCGTGCTGGACACGTGGCTGACCAAGAAGGCTCCTCACTTGCAGCCAAGCGGATCTGGGTGGGAGCTGCTCGGCCTTGTGACGACCATCTTGAAACCCTTCAAGGGTTTCACGGAGGACATCTCAGGTCAAGAGTATCCCACTCTCTCCTTGGTCATCCCCTTTTTCACTGTCATCATGGCCAAGATGTCCCAGTGGCAGGTGAGAGCTGCAAACACTGAGAAGAAGGCGGCAGACAGGAGGCGGGTGCTGGATGCAACTGAGAAGCTCATCCTTGAGCTCAAACCTGGTTTTCAGGCTGTGGAGGCCAAGGTGATCCGATGCTACTTTTTTCCAGTTTAGACATGTTTCTGTTCTGCCATGTTTCTGTTCTGCCATGCTTCTGTTCTGCCATGCTTCTGTTCTGCCATGCTTCTGTTCTGCCATGCTTCAGTTCTGCCATGTTTCTTTTCTGCAATGTTTTTGTTCTGCCATGTTTCTGTTCTGCCATGTTTCTGTTCTGCCATGTTTCTGTTCTGCCATGTTTCTGTTCTGCCATG
>SZWC01022225.1:31143-43768 GCA_023375785.1 Penium margaritaceum | reverse complement strand
GAGAGAGAGAGAGAGAGAGAGAGAGAGAGAGAGAGAGAGAGAGAGAGAGAGAGAGAGAGAGAGAGAGAGAGAGATAGATAGAGAGAGAGAGAGAGAGAGATATATACAGAGAGAGACGCCATAGATTGGGGCAAGCTTACTATTAGAAAGAGTAGCAAGAGAAGAATAATTGGTAACAAGTAAGGAGCTAGCGAGGTGACGTAGACACAGTTGACCGGGCTTCGCAAGCGAGGTTCTCGACGTGGGGCCCAGACGCCACCCATGGATCAAACCAGACCGTGGAGCGAACGAGCTCCAGGCGGTTTCTCACACGCAGGTATAAAGTTGACATGTGGTCTCAAGGGATCAACAATCTGGTTCATGTTGGTTGTTTTGCATCTCTCATTGTGCAGTATTGTATCCTCCCGGCTCATATACGTTGGCGTGCAGATGACTGACGGAGAGACTTGACGCTGCTAGAGTGTCGTCCGGTGGAGCCGACGCATGCTGAGGCCTACACGCAGTTCGCTCGAGCCTCCTCCCTCCGGCAATGTGCTTAGCTCCAGCGACAGGACTCCTCGGCGGTCGGGCCGCCGGCGGTCACTACCATTGCAGATGCTGTCTGCATGCGTCCAACGCTGGATCTGACTGTACCATTGTGTCTGTAGTATCATGCTCTGCTTAGGGTCCAAGTCTCATGTTAGTGTGGCGCTGTTGGCACCAGGGACCATTGTAGGCACTGCCTGGGTTTGGGCAGCCATAACTCCTCGGTGCTATTTTTATAGCTGTTTCTGACCACATGACTGCGTTTGTAACATTGGTATTCTGGTATGGTCCAGTTTTGAGGCAAAACGGACGACGCCCGGGTTTTGGGCTGTCGGCCATCTGGCAAGGCTCACCGAGAAAACCCTGTATGCCAGGAAATAGGTCTTTTTTCTTATTGGCTGGTTAGCTGAGTAACAAGCTCTACAAAGCTGGGGAGGAGCTAGAACTTGGAGGGGTCTCCCATTGTTGGTCATTCTTCATTCCTAATGTGTCACTTGCAATTTTCAGCTGCTTTCTGGCGCTAACACTGGTACACGCATTTCTGAGTAACAAACCCAGAGCACTCAGACTTAGACTCTAGAGTGGCAGATTGAGGGGACAGCAGACTAAGCAACGAGCGTGGAAGCCCGTACGATGCATCAACAATGCTACTGCCCAACCTATGTTTTAGCACAGTTTCCAGCTTGGTATCAGAGCCATAGCGTAGCAGCAACAGCAGACAACTGGCGAACAGGTGCCTGACTACGCCGGCGGACCCCCATACACGCCAGTGCAGGGGAAATGCTGCTGGATTTTTTCTGGCCCGAGGAGGTAAGCGGCAGGCGGCGTTAGACACCTGCTGGCGACGACGCACGTGGCGTCGTCATCCAGGTGTAGTCACTGGCAGCAGCAGCAAGCAGCAACAACAGCCTGCATCATCGACAACGAGCAGTGGCAGCAGTATCCAACAGCAAGTGTGCGTAGCAGCAGCAGCAGCCGGCAGCAGTAGCAACTCGCAGTAGCTCGCAGCAGCTCGTAATAGCAGCAGTCCCTAGCAGCAAGCAACAATAGCATCCAGTAATAACAGCTCGTAGTAGGAGCGAGTAGCAGCAGCAATCTACTACTGTAGTGATCTTTGAATTCGTTCAAAATAATTCTTTTACATTCGCCCACGTTCACTAGCATAATTATGGGTTGTTTGGGCGAATTCGTCTCCTAATTATGAAGTTGTCATTTCCATACACACAAAAATGCCAAAACACCTACTGACGTAATGCAATTCTATGGAGATCTCACGTTCGGCTTTCAGCAGCGCGCTCCTACACGACTTTGTGCACTCGAACGTGCTGACGATCGCTCATTTGACACGTCAGATTGCGCTGACATTCCAGTTGCGTCGATCGGACGCAATCGCACTCGAAAACTTGAATCGTCGAATCCCCGGGTAGCAGTTTTTTACGTGAATCTCCAGTTGAGAGGGGCTGAACAGGACCATGGGCGAAACAGAAAATCAGGTGGGAAAATAGGGATGTAGTAGGAGAATCAACACCTAAATTATGTGAGGCTCAAAATTGGGCAAATTCAAAGATCACATAATTCATCATAAAACGTGAACGAATATAAGGATCACTACGGTATAGTAACAGTAGCAGAAAACAACAACCGGCAACAGCCGGCAGCAGCCAGCAACAACAACTAGTAGCAGCAACTATAGTAGCGGCCAGCAGTAGTAGCAGCTGTAGCTGCTTGCAGTCCGGTACTCGGAGCCCGCTGCTCGCAGCGATCAACGAGCTGCAAGTAGCGAGCTCGTTGATTGCAACGAGCAGCAAGCTCGCTACTCGCAGCTCGCTACTCATAGCTCCTCCTAGCAGCGAGCTTGCTGTGACGAACGAAGGAAAAAAAGGAGGGAACAAAGAAAAAAACCCACACCCCACAAGTGGCCCTACAGCGGCTGTAGCCACCACCACCACAACCATTGTAGTAGTCACAGTAGCCGCAGCATCACGCAGTAGCTTAGCAGTAATAGCATCAGCAATNTCCTCCTAGCAGCGAGCTTGCTGTGACGAACGAAGGAAAAAAAGGAGGGAACAAAGAAAAAACCCACACCCCACAAGTGGCCCTACAGCGGCTGTAGCCACCACCACCACAACCATTGTAGTAGTCACAGTAGCCGCAGCATCACGCAGTAGCTTAGCAGTAATAGCATCAGCAATAGTAGCTGCTGCTGGAACAACCGCAGCCGCAGTAGCAGCAGCTGCATCAATTGTAGTAGTAGTAACAGAAGGTACTGCAACAACAACAATAGTAGCAATAGAAGTAGCAGTAGCAGCTGCAACAACAGACTAGTAGTAGCAGCAGCAACAGCATCAGCTGCCCTGTAGCTATCACAACAACGGTTCCAACAACAGCCGCTGTTGACATCAGCAGTCCTCAACTGACATCACTGCTGACATCACTGCTGACATCATAAAAAATACAGTCTACAGCAGCAACCCTGTAGATAACGCAGTAGCAGGTGCTGATGTCATCCATCCTAGGCTGACATCACCACTGACGTCACTGCTGACATCAACAGCACAAAAAAAAGGGGGAACAAGAAGGGGAAATAAAACCCACCATGGCTAACAACCCCGGTGGGGAGGGGTCCTCTTCTGTTGGGGGGATCCCCATTCCCTCTTCTTGTAGTAGCTATAGCAGCAGGAGCAGCAACAGTAACAGCAGCAGTAGCAGTAGAAGGAGCAGCAGTAGCAGCAGCAGTCTACAGGCTTCATCGCCGGTGCCTCTGACCCCTTGGCCGTCATTCAGCAACAGCTTGCCGCACTGACGTAGCAACTTGCAGCACTACATTCCAGCACCGCTGGCATCAGAGACTCACACTAGTACCCTGCCGCCTTTCCTTCCTCCTTGACATACCAGCCCCATTGTGTCTGCTGCCACGCATTACCTGGCATAGCAGCAGACCCAACACCAGCGGTAGACAGTGACTTGAGTCCTTGGCCCCACTCAGGGTTCCGGCTGCAGGCCAAAGGACTTTGAGACCCCGCCCGCGCCACTTCAGGCCAGCGAGCAGTTGCGGAGCTAACAGCTAAGCTTCCGCATCTGGGCACAGGGTGAGGGTATGTGGGCATATTACACTCTTTTGTTCGACTCCACACAGGCCGACCAGTTGTATGATGCTGTTCGCGCCGTATGTGCCCTCGTCCCAGTCGCTCCTCCGGCGTCACGTCTGGCCATAGAGCCCTTCCTTGGGGACTTCACCACTGGCGGGACCCCAGACCCTACTGCCACATGGCACATCCTCACCCGTCCTCATCGCCTATCCAGTGAGGCTATGACCAGGTGTCTACATTAGGAGTCCAACTCCTTGTACATGGGGGAGAACGAGATGGTCATCTCTTACTTGCAGCGGGCTGAGGACATCTTTCATCGCCTAGGCACCTCTGCTCCATCCCCTCTGGCCGTGCTCCTCACCATCAAGCGCCATGCCATTGACGCGTATGCCGATGTCTTCATCCACTACACCCAGGACTTCCTCTCCACCATGGCGGCCCAGGGCACCCTCATGCCTTGGGCATACGAGCTCTTTCTTAGGATTGAGGAAGCTCGTCTGGAGTCCCGCATCTAGCGCACAGATGCCCTCGCCTCCCCTGCCGTTGCCTTTGTGGCCATTGCTTTCCCCAAAGCAGCTGCATCCACCAGCTCCTCGTCATCAGCAAAGAAGAAGTGCAAGGGCAAGAAGGGCAAGGGCCTGCAGCAGCAGAAGCAGCCAACCGGGTCTAGTGGTGGTGGCTCGGTCTGCAACAACTGTGGCCAGCCAGGACACGGGTGGTACACGTACCCATTACCAACGGACGAGGCACGCGTCATCGCCACCATGCATCACCAGCGTGAGCGTTGTCTTGCCTCTACCGCCGTAAGTATCGCCGGTCCTGACGCCTCCACCCCGTCCAGCAGCTCCACATCTCCGATAGCCACAGTGGCCCCGCTGTTGCCAGCTTCGTAACATCATCCGCAGCCATTGGCACCTCCGTTTCCATCACTGTTGCAGTCCTCCTTCTATCCGGGCTCCGGCGCTGTCACTTTGCACTCAGTCTACACTCGCGGACCGTCCACCTGTGAGCGTCAGTTGGAGCAGTTCATTGCACTCCAGCTCGGTTTGCCTTGCCCTCCCCCCCAGGGAAGTTCGAGTTGCGTCACATCTTGTCCGTCTGCTCTACCCTGCATGACTGAGAGTGAGCTACGGTTGTGTTATGCTTCCTCGTCCGCCTTATCGTCTCCCGTGCTCTCTTCTGTCCCTCTCTATGACAACGACGCATGGCTTCATGATTGGCAGTCTCGGTTCGCGCCACCGTCCACCGTATCCGTTTCTCTTGCTTGTTGTCATGTGACTATTAGTGATTTGGCGACTCCGGTCCAAGACCTTGCCGAGACCTCGATCATCAACTCCAGAGCTACACATCACATGACCGCCTCTCGTGAGGCCTTCACTATCCTTGATCTTGTTTGCGATGTGTCCGCTATTCGGACGGGCTCGCAACAGGTGTTACCTGTCCGCGACGTTGTCGTTGTTCATTTCCGTGGTGCTACTGGTGATGTCTTCGTGACAGATGTCCTCTTCATTCCAGGTCTTGAGCTCAACCTTTTGTCCGTCACTGCCCGTGACAGCATGAGCATGGACATTTTGTACTCGCGTGGTGTTGGCACTGTGTCGTTACGCCTGTCCGGTCTTGTCGTTCTGCACGCCACCGCCCGTGGCAACCTGTGCCACGTACCTCATCTGTCCTCCCCTCCCTCGGTCCCCTCCACATCCACCCCCACAGGTAATATCTTTGTCACCAGCACACTCTCACCGTAACACACACGTCTCTTACACCATCGCCTTTGCCACGCCCACTTCGTTGCCGTCGATAGCATGGTCGGCACCTAGCTGGCCAAGAGCCTTGACCCGGAATCCTTCCCCTGGCCGTTCCCCACAGAGTGCATTGATTGCGTTCAGGGCAAGATGCATCGGTCCACCTACCCTTTGTCATTCTCCCGTGCGTCTGCCCCTCTGGACCTCGTCCATTCTGATGTCATGGGTCCTCTCCCTACCGAGTCCGTCGGGGAGCATGGACGTTATTTCCTCACCCTCACTGACGACTACTCTTGCTATCACTGGGTCTTTTGTCTTCGGCAGAAGAGCGATGATGCTCCTACCATTAGGGATTGGCTTTTCTGTGCGGAGAACGAGTGTGGTTGGCCACTTCGCCGCTTTCGCTCCGATCGCGGTGGCGACTACTTGGGAGAGACCACGACTTTTCTCACCTTCCGCGGTATCCACCACGAGACGTTGGCGCCTTACACACCGGCCCAAAACGACGTCTCCGAGCGGTAGAACCGTACCATGACTGACGCCGTCCGTACCATGCGGGTCGAGTCTTGCCTCTTCGATGGCTTCTACTTTGAAGCCATGGCCTACATCACGTGAGTCTGGAATCGTATTCCCCACGGACCCCTTCCTTGTGAGTCTACGCTGAACGAGCACTGGTACGGTCAGCGTGCTGACCTCGGCCCAGCTCGTGTCTGGGGCTGCGTGGCCATTGTGTGGCTGCCCGTCCTGTAGCAGGGCGGCAAGCTCGCCCCCTGCGCGCGTCCTTGCACCTTCCTCGGTGTCTCATGTCAGTCCAAAGCCTGGCGCTTCTGGGATCCCTCCCGGCACTACATCATCAAATCCCGCGGTGCCCTCTTCTTTGAGGAGTTGTTTCCTCTTGACCTCGTTCACTCCGGCTCGTCGATGTCCCTCCCGTCGCGGGGGGGAGTGGTGAGTCCGTCCCCTGTCCTGTCGCTTCCGGGTGGCACATCACATGGTCCCTCCGAGCCGATAGCCCCAGTCGCGTCCCCTGGCCCCTCCGGGCCGGTAGCCCCAGCCGCTTCCGCTGGCCCTTCCGGGCCAAGGGCCAGCAGCCCTAGTTGCGTCCACTGGCCCCTCCGGGCTGGCAGCCCCAGTCGCGTTCGCTGGCCCCTCCAGGCCAACAGCCCCAGTCGCGTCCGCTGGCCCCTCCGGGCCGACAGCCCCAGTCGCGTCCACTGGCCCCTCCGCGCCGGCAGCCCTATCCGTGTCTACTGGTCCCTCTGGGCCGGCAGAATCGTCTGCATCCATTGGTTCCCTCCGGACCGGTAGCTCTAGTCGAGTCTACTACCCCCTCCGCGCCGGCAGCCTCGTCCGCATCCACTTGTCCTTCCGGGCCGGCAGACTAGTGAGCGTCCGCTGGTCCTTCCGTATGAGCAGCCCCGTCCGCCTCTGCTAGCACCTCGGACTCGGTGTCATCTCCTACCCTACTACGCTACACGCGTGGCCCAGGTGGCAGCCTCTGACCCAGGCCGGCAGTGACTGCGCAGACTGCCACACTGTGCACTGTCGCGCCTCGGCCCCTCGTCGCCCCACGTGTCTCTTCCACTCCTACAATAGTGAGTGGAGACCCTGGCACCAAGGCCCTCGGCCTAACCACTTCGGCCATCATTATAGGCCTCCACCTGGGCTCCGCACTGGGCTATCACATGCTCCGTCAGGAGCATCGGCATGCCGTCACAGTTGCACTCACACGCATCCCACATAGAACTTGAGATGCACACGTCTTCGCAGTCCGCTCTACGACACGCCTGGAGGACCTAGCAACCGTACGCGAGGCTTGAGCCTCCCTCGAGGCCGCACATTGGGATGCTGCCTACACCGACGAGCTCACTGCTATCCGGCAACATCATGTGTATAACCTTTTCGATCTCCCTCCAGATCAGAAGGCTATCGGTGCCAAATGGGTCTTCCGGCGCAAATGGAAGCCGGACGGGTCCTTGGACAAGTACAAGGCCCGCCTTACAGCCAAGGGGTTTGATCAGGTCTCTGGGTTTGATTACGACCAGATACATGTCCAAGTTGGCTGAATCTCCACTAGCCGGGCGCTCTTGAGCCTGGTTGTCCAACACGGATGGGAGTTGCATCAGTTGGACGTGAGCAACACTTTCCTCCATGGCTTGCTGGAGGGTGAGGAGATCTACATGGTACAGCCTCCAGGCTTTGACGATGACACTGGGAAGGCGTGGCGGCTGCGAAAGGCCCTCTATGGCCTGAAGTAGTCGCCTAGGTGCTGGAACCAGGAGATGAGTAGTACGCTCCTCCGCAGCGGCCTCCTACATAGCACTGCTGACCCCGCACTATTCATCACCCCTCGAGACTAGACCTTTGTCGCTGTCCTGGTCTACGTTGACGATCTCCTCATTGCGTTGCCAGGCGTGGTTGCCATCCAGCGCATCAAGGACCTGCAGCACACCGCTTACCAGATGAAGGATCTCGGGTCTGCCCGAGTCTTCCTGGGCATGGAGCTCGAGCATGATCGCTCCTTGGACATCCTGCACGTCCATCAGGCTGCCAATGTACAGACTCTGTCCACTTGCTTCACCGAGGACCTGTCCCTCGTGCCAAGCGCATCCTCACCCATGCCACCCGATGGCCAGGTGAAGCTGCAGAACTCTTACCCGGTCGTTGTGGGGGAGCCAGTTGACGTGACCACATATCTCCGAGTCATCGGGTCACTGATGTTCCTGGCGACGACGATGCGCCCAGACATTACGTTTGCCGTCAAACTCTTGGCTCATTTCTCTCAGGAGCCGCGTCACCTCCACTTCAAGGCCGCGATCCAAGTATTGTGCTATGTCGTCTTGAATCCACGCCGAGGTCTTATGTTCCGTTGAGAGCCGTCTGTTGTCGTGGTGGGCTACACTGACTGTGACTGGGCCGACAGTCCGGACGGGAAGAGCCGCACAGGCTGGATCTTTCGAATTGGCGGCACGGCTTTAACCTGGCGTAGTGGCAAGCAAGGGTGCATTACACGAAGCATTGTTGAGGTTGAGTACGTAGCCCTTGGCTCAGGTTCATGTGAGAGCGTGTGGTTGTGTTGTCTATTTTCTGAGTTGCGTGAGTCCGTCGCATCCATCACATTGCATTGTGAAAATGAGAGTGCCATGGTCATCGCCAACAATGACGGCGTGTATCACACACACACACAAAGAACATCAATGTTGAGTATCACTATGTGCGTTTGTTGTTGCATGAAGGCAGCATCAACATTGTGTGGGTTGAGACAGCACGGCAGCTGGCTGACTTCTTGACCAAGGCACTGAAGCGTGACTCATTCAAGAAGGCTGTGAGTTCGTTCGGCGTGCATCCGTGAGTTGTACTCATTGTCCCGGCCTGCGTCTCTCTGTGTCCTGGGAGAGTTTGTCTGTTGAATATGTCGCTACCCGCCCATGTGAACTGCGCCTGTGAGTCATGGGGAAGTGTTGGTTTTTTCACATCTCTCATTGTGCTCTGTTATGTCCTCCCGGCTTGTGTACATCAGCGTGCAGATGACTGACGGCATGACTCGACGCTATTGGAGTGTCGTCTGGTGGAGAAGATGCACGTTGAGGCCAACACACAGTTTGTTGGAGCCTCCTCCCTCCGGCGATGTGCTCAGCTCCATCGGCAGGCCTCCTCAGCGGTCGGGTCGCCGGCAATAATTGCCACTGTAGATGCTGTCTACATGCGTCTAGCGCTAAATCTGACTCTACCATTGTGTCTGCATCGTCATGCTTTGCTTAGGGTCCAAGTCTTATCTCAGCGTGGATCTATTGGCACGAGGGACCATTGTAGGCACTTCCTGGGTTTGGGCAGCCATTAATCCTCGTTGCTATTTTTCTAGCTCTTTCTGACCACAGGACTGTGTTTGCAGCATTGGTATTCGGGACATGCTAGCCGCGCTCTGCCAGGTCGAGGAGCGTCAGGTGGACTCCATGACCCGCATGGCGGACCTTGGATAGTGTCTCAGCCGCATTGAGGCCTCTCTCTCAGCGGCGCCTCTCCCACGGTCAGCCTGCCCCCTGCCACCCGATACCTCCGCACACTAGGCAATGGGGATAGAGACCTTCGGTAAGGCACAACCTCCCCATCAGTAGTCCTCACAGCCCCAGTAACCTCGACAGCACCAGCAGCCTCAGGAGTTGCCACTGCCACTTCTACCCACACCCTCTATCGCTCCCATCTTGGGAAGCGTCGCCGACGTCAAGCCTTCGCTTGGTTCGTCCCAGGGGGTGCCCGGAGCGGGTCCACCAATCTCCCCCTCTTGGAACTGTGCTCGACCAATCAACAGCGATGGAAGCTCTAGTAGCTTCTGAGACGGTTGCTCATACGGCCCAAGGAGCAGCGCCTGGCCCTCCGCCTCAGCTCTAGCCTCGGCATCCCCCTGGAGGGGTTAGCCATCTCCTTATCCCATAGTAGCTCCATCCCTGTTGGTCCCCCGCCTGCCTCGGGGTAGTCACGATAGGAGAGCTACCAGCCTCATCAGCCATAGCGGTAGCAGCACTCCTAGTAGTAGCAGTTACACCACAATCAACAGCAACCCCACTCACAATAGCAGTAGCAGCAGCAGCACCAACATCAGCAGCAGAAGCATCAGCAACAGCAGCAGCGGCCTCAGCAGTAGCAGCAACAGCCAGAGCAGCAACATCAGCAATCGCAGCAGTAGCAGCAACCGTACCATTAGCAGCAACCGCAGCAACAAAAAAAGAGCAGCACGAGTTGCTGCCACAACCATAGCAGTAGCTAGCCCTGTAGCAGCCGCAGCAGGTGCTACCTGAGCTATAACTAGCGCTACAAAGGCCTCAGCATGTGCCTTAGCAGGTGCTAGCCCAACCGCTACTTCAAGAACTCCAGCAGTTGCTATCCCTGTTGTTTCCCTCGCACCAGTCCCTGCCACATGCCCCTCTACAATCCTTACCACAGCCCCCGCCACAGCCCCTCCCCAGCCGGGCCCATGGCAGGCGTTGCGCCCACCAAGCCCATACCCCCCTCCCTCTGATCCAGCATACCGCCCCCCTCTGGTCGATACGGCCATGCCAGCCAGACCCACGTCATGTCGAGCCACCAGGTTGGATGCAGCCGCGACCGCCAGATCCACCCCCCCGACCTCTCCCACCGCCACAACTGCCCGCTCCTCACACCCCTACTTAGGGACGGGGGACTTTGGCGGTGACCGGCTCATGGACCCCGGCGACAGGCTTTGTCCTGCTCCCTCCCTCCCTCGGGGTGCAGAGGGGGGGGGGTAGGGGTCCAGCCCAGGCCTCCTTGCCTTGCTTTCCACGGGCGCGTAGTGTCCCCGACCCCACCCCCTTCCTCCCCTCCCCCCCTCCTCCTCCCCACTTCCCCCCTCCTCACCCCTTCCCTTCTCTCACCCACCACCTCCACATCCCCCCCACTCTCCACACCCCCTCCTTCACCCCCCTCACCCCCTCCCTAGGCACTCTCTCCCTCCAAGATCACCCCCTCCCCCCCTCCCTCCCGCCCCCTCTCCCGACGGACCCCCTCCCCCCTCGCTCCTCTCCGCCTCCCTTGCCCTCCAATCCACCTTAGCCAGCCCCCCCCCCCCCTCCACCCCCACCCTCCTCCCCGCCCCTTGCCACCCCCTCCTACCTCACCCGGCCTGGTCCAGTACCGCTGCAGGCTCATCCCCCCACAGGTGCCCTCCCCTCCCTTGGCAGCTGAGGCTCCCCTCCCGGAGAGTCCCCGCTCCCTCTGGCTCCTCCCACCCCCTCTCCCTGACCCCCCCTCCCCCTCCCATTCCCCTTCCTATCGTAGCTCTCCATCTTCGACCTCCCTTCTGCTGTGGCCCTCGGCAACCGAGCTCCACCCCATCGCCCCAAGTCGTCGCCTCCCCTCCCACCTCGTCACGCTTCTCCGACCGCCCACACTGGCTATTCTTCAACGGCATAACAGAGCTCACTGGACCACACCAATGTGGCGCAGGGGTGATCCTCTTCGACCCCGAGGGAGTTCTGCTCCTCTCCGCCTGGGAGTGCCTAGAAGGAGCTGCGACCAACAACGCTGAGTACGCCACCCTCTGCCTCGACCTCTCCCTCACGTAGCAGACCCAAGTCGTAGCCTTGACCGTCGTGGGGGACTCTCGTTTGGTGGTGGACCAGATGCGAGGGGCTGCCAGGGTGGAGCGCCTCCGCCAGCGGCGAGTCCGAGCCCAGAGGAACCTCAACCCAGGCACCCAGAGGGTCTACCGGTGGATTGGGCACGAGCATAACTTAGTAGCAGACGGGTTTTCTCGGCTGGGTCTCGGCCTGGAGGCACTGCTCCGGCTTTCCCGACGCCCTGTGGTCCCTAGGAGGACAGACCCTCCTTGGCGCACAACAGGTGGGCCTTCAGGAAGCTAACAAGCTTTCCCCACCCTGCCCCGGACTCCTCTGGACCCAAGACCTCACAGTCACACCTGCCTGGGAGGCTCTGGATGACTTTGCATGGGAGCGCCTACGCCGCTTCTCCCCAGGCAGGGACAGCGAGGGTGGACAGCTGGTCCAGGCCCCCAAGGCATACGGGCGCCTGTACGGGGAGGCGCAACAACAATCGGGATCGGGCCGTGATTGGGCGCCGCTTGCCTTTGCATGCGCCACAGGCTCACTCCTCCACGCACTGCTCTGTGACTTTGGCTCCTTCTTGCCTTCCCCCCAAGACACTCGAGTTCCTCACCCCCCTGTGGCAGCGGGTAGAGGAGGAGCTCCCAGTGCAGATGTTCCGTGCCTTACCCTCTCTGGACGGCCTGCAGCAGGGACCAGCGCCACGCCTCTACCAGTAGCGGAGCGAGGTGTGGTATGCGAGTCGATAGGAGTGGTGGGTGGAGGAGGCGGGGGCAGTGGCGTTGCGGCACTGTGCGTGTGTAGGACAGGCACATTGCAGGCCGAGAACGGGATGATGCCGCAACGCACAGAGCAGATGTTATGCCACAGCGACGCGGGGTAGCACACTATGGCTCCAAGCCATGCCGTTAGGGGAGGACGACCGGACCTTCCTCCCAGTAGTAGACCGTCAGCTCCATGCACAGCTCTGGCTAGGCCTCCCACTCGCACACATGGAGAAGTTGGGGGTCCACCCTCTTGAGCCGGCTGCAGTGACCCGACGAGAGAAGGAGGGGGGGCGTGATTTGGCATGTGCATAACGCCATCCGAGACGAGCTTGCTGATGTATGCCGGGAGCACCGTCTCACCATTTGTTTGGAGCCGACGGAAGTGCTGCATCTGCCGGGGGGGGGGGGGGGGGGGGGGGGGTTTC
>SZWC01022225.1:20244-30992 GCA_023375785.1 Penium margaritaceum | reverse complement strand
GGGGGGGGGGGGGGGGGGGGGGGGGGGGGGGCGTGGGTATCTACGACCGGACCTCACCCTGGTGGACCACGACCTTGGCATCACGTGGGTGCTGGACATCACGACAATGGATGCAGAGGATCACCGAGCCACAGGGCCAAGGTAGGCTCTCGCGGTTGCAGAGGAGGAGAAGTTGACATGGTTCAGGGCAGCTCCGCGACGAGGACACCACCTACGGCCCCTGGCCTGAGAGACCTTGGGAGGCCTGGGGAACGGGTTCTGGGTGTTCCTGGCCCGCCTGGCCAAGGTCTGCCTCCCACGTGGGACTCGACAGTGCTCGGCGGAGGCCCTTCCACACTGGGCACAGCGGACGGTGAGCGTCCTCGCTCAGCGTGTCTCCATCGTAGGAATCCGAGCCCAGTGCACGGCCATCTGGCTCTACGTCTCCACTCACGCCAAAGCCTTGGCCCCCTTCACTGGCAAGGTGGCCCCCACTGCGCGCTAGGGACGTGTGCGCTCCCTCCTCACTCTCTCCACACTTTGCGGGGTGGAGCTGACATTCTGGGAAGCCTAGCTCCCTTTCTCTATAGTCCACCTCATTGTGCCGAGGGTGGCGGCGCTTGCATGCATATTTATACCTTGAAGTTGTGCCGGCGAGGGGTGGCTTGGTTTTGTCATTTATACCCCAAAGTTGTTTCAGTCAGGGACAGCCTTGCATGCTTTCATCCTATATGAATGAAGCAATTTTCCAGAAAAAAGTAACAAAGAGTTCGACTATGTGACCATTCCAAGAAACGTTGAGATTTCTCCCAAAATTGAAACAAGGTGTTCCGTGCAGTTCATGCAATTTCAGAGTTCATGTGCATGTTGAAACACACCTGGGAAAATCTGTGTATTTCTATTTGGTGGTTCTGTGTGAAATGTATGCATGTGTGGCCATGAAACAAACCAATCAAAATGAAGGTAGCTTGTTGTAGCACCAGACTGTGATACTTTCACCAGTATTATATTTGACAGTCAATAGCCTTGACGCTCAAGAAAACATCAGTAATGTCATTATTGTTACTGGGATCCATGCATGTATGATGCAATTGGTGCTCATATGCAAAGTGCAATCAACACTTGTGTCTGTACTTCTATTAGCACTTGCAATAGTGGTGCATTCGGCATGTGCAAGAATAGTGCAACCAACGCTCTCCTTTGAGGCTCTCCTTTCTCCTCTCATTCCAAACCGTACCCACTCTACAGATAAGCAAATCACAAGAGCAAACTCCTTAATGGAACACACAATGTTTACAATCTGTTGTGGGAAAACCTGCCCAGAAGCCGACAAAGATGTTGAAAGTAAAGTTGAAACAAATACCTCTGCATTAAGGGCTCATCAGCTGAGGAATTTTCCAGTAGTGTAATGTTCCTGCTGGGTGTCGCTACCTATCCACAAACTAAACGTTGGAACATCAATTGCCATTGCTGCCACCACTGCCACTACCCCCCCCACCACCACCTCCGCCACCACCGCTACCACCACTGCTACCACTCCCACCAAAGAAACCTCCACGACCCAGACCACCCCCACCATAAGAACCAAGAAGCTGAAGACCACCTGCTGCGTACGGATACCCACCTAGACCTCCTCCTCCAAATCCACCGTAACCAGCAGGAAAGACACACGGTGAGTAAAAGCTCTGGCCACGCAGGTAGTAAGGGTTGAACCCACCCCCATATGAGTACGGGTAGCACAGGCTGGCTGCGAGTCTGCCCGGAACGAAGCTACCAATGCCTCCTCCATAACCGAGGCCTCCGTAGCCAAGCCCACCATAACCCAAGCCACCATATCCCAGCCCACTGAAACCCGGGCCAAACCCCCCAAATCCCAGACCGGGTCCGAACCCCCCATATCCTAGTCCACCGTAGCCCTGTCCTCCATATCCTCCATAGCCAAAGCCTCCTGCATTGCCAAGCCCGCCAACTGCATTCCCTGTGCCCCCAACAGAGCTACCGGTGCCACGGCCTGATGAAGCAGAGCCACCAGCTCCTGTGTTTACTGCAGCGCCACCGTAGCCAAAGTTGTGGGTGGTCGACTGAGACTGAGAATTTGTTTGCGTGGCTGTGGAGGTTCCACTGGCTGAAGCTGTCTGCGTGTTGGACTGCACCTGGTGTGTGTTGGTGGGCCCCGCATCCAGCTGAGGAAGCTTCCTCCTGAACAGTGTTCCCCGTGCAGCGTCAACCATTCCCAGACAGCCTGTGGTGTGACGAGAGAAAACGAGCGCAAGAAATGTTATTTCTGTGACGAATCCCGCAGTAGTACAATGGCAGAGAAACGAGCAATGGTCTCGACTCGGGACTGCCAACATCTTTCCGCCGTCAGACAGCGAACTTCTAAACAGCCGTTTTTTCTCTTGCAAAAAAGACTTCGTAGAATTCGGAGTTTTGAGGGCTCACTCAGGGCATTCTACTGCCCCCACAAGGGCTTCGACAGATGCGTCAGTACGCATGCAGCCCTGTTGTGTCTTCCTGAGTGAACTATCCAGCGCTGGTCTGAACTCTCCAGCATTCATGCCATGCCATGTGAGCGCCCAAGAGAAGAGAACAGTCCAGCAGGCTCGCTGAAAGATCACCTGCCATGAGGAGAAGCGACAGGAAGCACCCGTTGCCAGGATGCCGCCTCATACTGGTCTCGCTCGCTTGGACGACCCTTCAGGGCCCCTGTTAGCCGCCTCTTGCGTCCAGCACTATGAGCCGCCTCTTGCGTCCAGCACTGTGAGCCGCCTCTTGCGTCCAGCACTGTGAGCCGCCTCTTGCGTCCAGCACTGTGAGCCGCCTCTTGCGTCCAGCACTGTGAGCCGCCTCTTGCGTCCAGCACTGTGAGCCGCCCGGCACACAAAGAGCCGTCTTGGAATCCAGTGACAGAAGATTGAATGATTGACTTGGAGCCACAGGGACAGGATTTTGTTAGTTGCAGAAGTTAGATTCTTACTGTTGACAGATGTTCTCCCGGGGAGACTATTTCTCGCCGTTGGAAGAAGACGAACGAAAGGTTGAGGGGCCCCCTTTCCCCCAGGATTTTCTTTGACCTCTTTTGAGATTTCTTCCTACTTTAGCTCTCCGCCTTCGCCACACGCACACTGTTCGCCTTTCTCAAACCACGTTGGGAGACAACGGCTCTAGTTTGTCTTCTTTTCTTCTTTTTCCTGAATCATGAATCGAGAACATTTGTCTGGGACGCTATCGCGAACCAAACGACGACGTCGGCGAACCAGGGTCCCTTTGCCAACTCCACTTGCGCTGCTGCTTATTGCCAGCCACGAGAAAGCGCACCAGGGAAGCGCCCCCTTTCACCCTTTCGTCTCATGATGCCCATCACAGATCGGATCGGCTGGCATTATGCCAGTGGCATGGCTCAGCACACAAGTGGCGTCGAAGCGGGAGAGCAGCTCGACAGTCTGCTTCTCGAAGCGGGATAGTCTTGCAAGTCGGGCCACCAGCAAGCAAGACAGCTAGCCAACCAGCCAGCTCGGTAGTCGCTGATCACACCCAGGCTGGCTAGTTTGTGGGCAGCAACGGCCACCCAGGGGTGACCACTCGCCCCATCGCTAGGCTCACCAACACCGAAATAGGCGATGTTCGGCCCCAGTGGCCACGGTCCGTGGCGGTGTCATCGAGGCGCAATGCGAACACCAGTACACGGGGATTGCAAGGGCGCTTTTGCGCGACGCCATAGCCGACTCGGGAAAAGGGCCCATCTACCGTTCGGGGGATAAATTGACCTTGGGGCCCGGGTTCTTCCCTAGTCCCAACGCGAGGACCTTCATCGCCGGATCCATCAGCACCGGAGCCCGTGTTCGGGCGGCGGTCAACGAGAGAGCCCGCTAGCTGCCGGCGCGACTCGAGATAGCCGGGCTGCTACCGGGCTGGCCATCTCTGATGACTGCTTGCCGGTATAACACGCCGGAAATTGGATTTAAAAAGTTAGCGACTGGTTTAACCGTGCGGTATGGAAGGATACTAACATCGGAACCTGTTCTGTTGACACGTTTGTTTTTCTGAGTATGTTACTTCTGAAAACAAGTTGAATTCTGTTTGTGTAATCGTTCGCTACTTACCGACTGTCCTGGGCGAACGCTGGCCGATGATGTTGCCGACGGGCCCTGAGGTTGTCGAGATAGGCCGACCAGGCCCTCTGGTTGGTCAGATCGGCCGGCAGGGCCAAAGGATTGGTCAGATGTCGAAACGGGTCCCTGTATCTAACCGCGCAACCAACCAGGGCTCCGAGGTCGAAGTGCCCCCGTTCGGGGGCGACTTTGTAAGTCGCCCCCATTCTCGCTCCGGCATGTCTGAGACGCCCCCATTCTGAGAAAAATGTCTGGGTCGCCCCCATTCCGGAAAGTCATGGCCAGGTCGCCCCCACTTTTGGTGCTTCGGGGAATTATGGCTAGGACGCCCAGTACGGATGAAATATTATCGACTTCTTGCCCCCACTTTAAAAAGTGGGAGCAAGATGACGATAATATTTTGTATCGCACATTGGTGAAAATCAGTTTTAATAAAAGCATACCGTACACAATTCCGGACACCGGGTCCACCGTGTCCGACGTCCAGACTTGCTCGCATCGCTGTTGTCGACTTTTACGTGTGACAGGTTAGACATTGTATATATATATATATATATTGTTAGCTCATAGGGCGTGTCTAACTGCAGAGGAAACGTCGACCATATGAAATTATAGATTTTCCTATACCTTTCCCGACAATGACTTGGGAGATGCCGCGATGGACGTACGAGCACGTATAACGAAAGCAGCCCTTGATCGGAAGTCCATCGCGCTGTTTCGCGGATTCTCTTAAAACAGGACTCCGCAGGTCATAGGGTCGAGGCCGACTAGGGACTGGTCCGTATAAAACATCGTCGAGGATCCAAACCAACTAATATTGCACCATCCTGATCGAAAGAAATAAACCACATGTCAGACGGCTACGTAAATCGCCGCCAAGCGACAACAGCGGCATTAGGATTAAAAAAAAAAATTATATATGGCCACGTGAGAGAGAGTTGTCGTGCGTGAAGATGCTTATGTGAAATGGACATTGATGATGTATCGCGCGAAAACACGCCCCGACTACCTACTCATCAGGTTCGCGCCAACTATATCGGTCGACACCAACAAACAAGTTACGTGAATACCTCCATCGATGATCACTGAAACATGTCGGGCCAAGAGCACAGAAATGTCGCCAAACATGGCACCCATACAAATCAAGTATGCGTATGAAGAGAAATACAACACAAACAATCAATAAAAATGTTTATATGTAAATTTATACGTATAATTACACGTTTATTTTATGTTTAGGTATATGCATATGTATATGTATATGTATATGTATATGTATATGTATATGTATATGTATATGTATATGTATATGTATATGTATATGTATATGTATATGTATATGTATGTGTATATGTATATGTATATGTTGTTGGTGTGTGTGGCTTCCACCTGTTACCAACGACGGCAAGGAGAGCAGCGCTACAGGAGAGCGCGACGACATGGTCCCGGATGCGGACTTCGGAGATACCGGCGCGTCGGCATGTGGTGGACCACCCACTCGGAGCTGATCGATGACTGCGCCAGCGTTGTGGATGCCGTCTCGGACCTCTTGCAGGTTTTGTGCAGCCTATCCTTGATGCGGATGCAACTGGCACCGGAGCACCGACGAGTGCTGGCTCTATCCACCAGCAACTGCCAGAGAGCTGCCACGACGCCCAGGGTGCTTGCCGGGGTGCTTTGCGGTTTTTCTGCAGACACTAGAGTTTTCTCGGTGGACTGGCTCTTGAGCCAGATTTGCATGTTTTGCATTTTGTCCACCGATCGGTGCCGGACTTATGCGTGTGACCAGTCATAGCGTCCGGCTTGTGATTCTGCATCTCTAGGTTCAGACGGCGTAGCGTTCTGATTTGTCTCAGAGTTACGGCCAAAACAGTGTTTTGGGCCGGTTTTAGGACAGACCTTGCACTGCCGCGTGCGACACCTGTCGTGCGCCGCGGCAGGTATTTATGCTGTGGACTTGTCATTTGTTATCTCTCTCTGCAATTATATTCAGTTTGAGTTTCCTGACACTCTGTCCGTGTCCCAACCCAGACCCTTGCAGTTTTCTCTCAAACTTGTGACTGTTGTCACACCCTGACCTGGCGCTGACGCCTAGTGTCACGGCAAGTGGTTAGGAAGGTTCTAGGAAACTTCTCATGGTATCAGAGCAGCAAGACCTCTCTCGTTGAGCTGCGCCGCAGAGACGCAGCACCGGCAGCAGCAGTGAGAGTCACCGCCGCCGCCGGATCCTGGGACTCGTTGCAGCCGTTTTCAGCAGCGACATCACCACGGAGTCCCGTCCACCTCACCCGATGAGCTGTGGCAGTCACCAGCTCCAGCAGCCAAGCCAAGCAGCAGCAGCAGCACCGGGTGGCAGCAGTAGTCGTTTCTGGCTGGGCATTCTGACAAGAGAAAAAAAGGGTAAGCAGCTCGCAGCAGCAGCTCGCTCGTAGCAGCAGCTCGTAGCGCGAATCGGCGGCTGCGAGCGGCAGCAGCTCGCAGCGGAAGCAGCAGCGAGCAGCGGCAGCGACAGCGAGCAGCACCAGCGGCAACAGCAGCAGTGCGTCGACAGCAGCAGCAGCATTACGCGAGCTGCAGTGCCAGCAGCAACAGCAGCAGCAGCAGCATTGTAGCAGCAACAACAGCATTGCAGCAGCAGTAGCAGCAGCTACTGTAGCGGCGTGCAGCAGGCGCAGCGGCAGCGCCGGTGGACAGCAGCCGCAGCAACGGCGGCGACAGCACGCACCTGCAGCAGCAGCGGCGGCGGGCAGCAGCCATAGCAGCGGCGGCGGCGGCGAGCAGCTGCAGCAGCTGCTGTAGGAGCATTCACAGCAGCAGCCGCAACAGCAGCCGCAGCAGCAGCCGCAGCAACAGCAGCAGCAGGCAACAGCAGCAGCAGCAGGAGCAGCAGTTGCTGCAGCAGCTGCTGCTGTCGGGCCTGAGGGGGGCCCGACGCGAGGGACCCCGCCCAAGAGGGGGGGGGTCCGGTCGGTCGGGCCCGCCGTGCCCCCGGATGGCACGACAGCGCCGGCCAAGCGCCGGCGCTTGAGCCGGCGCATGCTGGCCAAACGCCGCCCCCCCGCCGGTTGAGAGGGGCAGGGGAGGCCGACGGGCGGCCTCCGGCCGGCTGCACACGAGCGGGGGGAGCGAGCCTCCCCCTCCAGTGTGCTCGCCGCGAGGGTCGAGCCAAACGGGAAAAAAAAAGGAAAGAAGAGAGGGGGGGGCTCGAGTGGGGCACCCCAGAAAACCCCAAAGGGGGCACCCGAGGAGGTGGCACCATAAAAAAAAAAAAACAAAAAAAAGGGAGAGAAGAGAAGGGGGGGGGGGCTCGAGTGGGGCACCCCAGAAAACCCCAAAGGGGGCACCCGAGGAGGTGGCACCATAAAAAAAAAAAAACAAAAAAAGGGAGGAGGACAGGGGGGGTCCTCGATTGGGGCAGTTGAGTAAGGCCCGGGAAGGGGTACCCCACTCACGTCCAGCGTCGGTGAACAAAAAAGAAACAAAAGGGGGTGAGTTTTGTTTTTGTTTTTCTTCTTTTAAATATTTTACTTTTTAGTGTGGCTTGAGGCCAATACCGTCGGCTGACGACGGGAACCGCTGTAGCAGCAGCCGCCGCGAGAGTCGCAGCAGCAGTAGCAACAGCGAAGGTGGCTTGAGGCCACAACCGTCTGTTGACGACGGCAACCGGTGCAGCATCAGCGGCACCGAAGGCGACTTGAGGTCGCACATTGCGACAGTTGTGCCATCGTCGACGGGTACAACATTATAGCAACACACTACGGCTGAGGTTGTCACCTTGACTGACGACATCGCAGCCTGTCTGATAGACGTTGCTGCACTCGTATCCCTCTACGTGGTGCTTTGCACCACCGGGGTTGAGTGTGTGAGATTACCTACACTCAGCTCTCGACATGAGCTACGCAGCGTGGCCGTGGGCGTTGCCATCGCCGTGGTCTGCGCCTGAGCCTCAGTCGTGGCAGCCGCCACAGGTACAGTGGTCCATGCAGCCGTGGCACGAGTCCCAATTGTCCTCAGGATTACTGTCGAGATAGGCAGCATGGCTGGCGCCAGTGCCGACAGCGCCCTCCTGGGTGGCATCCCCCCTGGGTACGATCCTCTCCACCTCCTTCAGTGGATACGTCACCGAGTGATGCCACAGCGCTTCTGCGTGGTGATATGGCCGCCCTACACATGGAGGTCCGGAACCTCAAGCGCATGGTCCAGCAGCTCCTTGACCACGTGACTTCTGAGCGAGCTGCCACTCCATCGCAGGTGTCGCCTCCCACTTCATCCTCATCTTCATCCTGATCCTGCATCCCTTCCTCCGACGATGCTAGCATACCGGATCTCTCGTCTACATCCGTCGCCCTCCGCAACGTCTTGGAGGCTGTCGGCATCATACCGACGGACGGACCCACAGCCCCTCGCCGCACCGCTCGTTCTTGCACTCGTCGTGCATGGCGGCGAGCTACTCGTCTTGCACGGCGCGCACAGGCAGCACCATCAGACGCGGCTGTGGGAGGAGTCTCAGGTGACGAGACCCCCTCGTCTCCTGTCCACGGGTTGGTCTGTCGAGTCTCCACAGCTCCTGCCGAGGTGTCAGCCGTGGGGGGGATGGTTTGTCCGCTGACGACCGCGGCGGAGCTCTGCATTGGTGATGGGACTGCTCTACATCGCAGGATGATTGAGGCGGATGACGTCACACAGCAGACTGAGCTAGCGGAGAGTTCGGCGGGGGGAGACGTTCGCCGTGATGGAGACTCTTCGTCGGAGGAGGATTGGTCCGAGGCTGAGTCTGAGTCGGGGATGGAGATGGTGTTCATTGATACCCTGGCGGATGACATGACGACGGCCGATGCAGGAGCTGCGCTTGACGGTGTGCGCACTCCCGCGTTAGCCGGTGTGGAGACAGCTGTCATGGTCCTAGGAGCAGCAGTAGGAGCAGGTGATAGAGATGCTGATACTCGACTCCCAGCAGACGCCCAGGTGGTTCAGATAGATAGTACTGAGCAGCAGGAGCAGGTGATGGACCACCAGGACGAGGTAGACTTCCTGTATGAGGACCAGTCGTCCGTTGTGGAGTGGTCAGACACACGGTCAGAGGCAGACGGAGAGGCCCAGTGCGCTGCCGTATTTGCAGTAGCCGCGGCACGAGCACGAGATGGCCCCTCGACGACAGCAGACGTCCGCGTGTGCGACATGGAGGATGCAGAGCGAGTTGCGGACCTCCGCCCCCTCGCTGCCCTGACCGATGTCGCTGACACCATGGCGGTTCCAGTCGATGACATAGCTATAGTGCTGGCTACAGTTCCTGTACCCGAGCGCCTACGCTCCGCGGTCGATGAGCAGGAGGCAGTGGTGGCTCGAGCGGAGGCGCACGTGCAGAGTCCCATGGTCGAGCTCCGGGAGGCCAGCAGCCGCTGTTACACCGTGGATGTTCCAGCACGACGGACTGTCGAGGAGTGTGTGGAGGATGTACACAGGTGTCTCGAGACAGGTGAGTGGTCTCTACAGGATGCACGTCTGGGACAGGCTGACCTCCAGCACCAGGTGGATGATGGGCTGCGCACCAGGGATCACGAGGAGCACCACGGCACTGACCACACCTTCGATGACCACGACGTCGCCGCGGATGCATCTACACATGCCGTCGTCCGGCGAGCAGCTGGCAGCCGAGCGACAGGTGTGTCACGAGCAGCAGATGCCTTTGCAGCAGTCGTTCCTACAGCCCCAGACGACTTACGTGGCGACTCATTGTCTTGCGCTCCCCCTCTACCAGCACCTCGTGGCCCGATGGCACTTCAGTCGATGACTGACGTAGAGGACGTCGACTTGTGCGACGAGCAGGCGCAGCTCCACTCCTTTCTACGGGGTGAGACCGCGAGGCTACAGGAGGCTCTGGCTCGTGCCGATGCGCATTCTATTGAGGTCCACCATCAGGTTCGTTTCGCGACTGACCGTCTACATGCCGCAGATGCAGCCAGCCGGTCGGCTGCCGCTTCAGGGCTTGTCGAGCTCCACACGCGCCTCGACGCTGCGGAGACCGTGAGGCGATATGTAGCTCAACAGTTGGAGTCCGTACAGCAGGCGATTGTTTTGGAGGAGGCCCTTAGCGCTGCACCAGTCACATCAGCAGATGACGACAGTAGTGAAGACTACGACAGCGATGACGATGACAGCGACGACGCCGCTCCGGGTTGAGGCTCTGTGCGGACACATCCCACCAACATCGTCGTCACCCTTGCTATTGCTGTGCAGGGGTATGTGGCCATGGGGGAGCCGTGCTCCCTCCTCACGGATTGTGTTGGGAGCAGCCATCAGCTTTGCTCGTACTGTCAGCCTCTGCAGCCCAGGGGGAGTGTTGGTGTGTGGAATTTGGCCTGACACCTTTTTGAGGACAGCGAGGTTACTTAGGGTGCGGCACGATGCTATGGTCCAGGTTATGCTGGTCGAGACCCGCGCACCTGGTGAGTTTCACCGGTGTGATGTGGAGACCCATTGCCTCTATGTGTTACGTATGATCCATGCTAGGTTATGCTGGTCGAGACCCCCGCACCTGTTGAGTTCTACCGGTGTGACGTGGAGACCCATTGCATACATGTGTTATGTATGATCCATGCATGATGTGGTCGAGACCCGGACACCCGGAGACATTTTTCCGGGGTCACGAGGAGACCT